>CM035798.1:48974315-48994315 GCA_020466265.1 Siphamia tubifer | reverse complement strand
TATAAAATTGTTGACAAACCACACTAAGAACAATACCCCTCTCCCTTTCTAGGGTCTGGGTAATAAATACAAAATGTAAAATGACCAAAGTTATTACATTATTGGTTGTTGCACAAACCCAAAGTCAAATATGAGTAGACGTTGGATGGATGAAAGGTCATTGGTATCAGAACGCTGAATTGGTTAACTTGTATTTTTAGATTGAATCATCAAACACTTGAATAAATATGGTTTTGTCGATGCCTTTTGCCTTCAGTTAATGAATGAATTGATCATTGAAGGCGTCAGAGGTTAATGTATGTACAGATAGAGCTCTGTCAATAAGTTCTATGCATAAATAAAGTGACACTATTAAAAAAGGCAGATGAAAGAGTGAAGATATGAAGATGAGTTTCCATCTAATGCAGATGAACAGCTGACAGTCGGCATTTATCTGATCATGTGTGAGGGATGGAGACGCTGCTGGATCTCCATACACTTGTCATATCTAATACCACATGTTGTCAAAAGTATCTGTTTGGTTGTGGAGTCCTGAAAAAGCGGGTCTGTTTCTATTTTAGCGGCTTGTTTGACAGATTGAGAGATGTTTAACGTCTTGTTTGGGCTTGTCAGAGGAGGAGGGGGGGTGGGGGGGGGCTTCACGACTTCATCTCCTCATCTTTCTTTTTACACACACACACACACACGGTGACAGCGGGCGGCGGCATGATGGACAGGGCTGAGCGGGAGACATTACACATAAACAGACAAAAAGAGCCGTCATTCATGGTTAATTCAACAGGGAGACGGAGACGAGGACGAAGACACATGAAGACTGACAGAAAAAAAGAGACGCACACAAATGCATGAGTCCAAGTCACTAGACTCATCTGGATCCCCAGAACCTGAACCTCCATCCGCATTTAACCAGTGGGAACCTTTGAATGGAACCTCTGGGGTCAGACTCTGAACCAGGAACTATTTGTCTGATCAGAAATATGACCAACGTAGATTCTATCGTCAATCAGCGTGTTCAGAACAACTGTTTTGAAAAGTATATCATTGTAAATAATCTATGGTTTTTTTTAGCAGTGTTTGAGCTCATTATGGAACTTTGAAACCATTGTTTGTTCTTCCTGTTCTGCTGGCTCATGACCCCCCCGCAAGGGGTATTGTTGTTGGTTTGGGTTTTTTTTTTTTTGTCCATTCGTTTGTTTACTAGCAACTTTAAGTAAAACCTATGGAACCAATTTCCATTAAATTTTCAGGAAACGTGTGAGGTGGCTCAGAATAGATTACATTCAACTTTGAATATAGGTCAAAGGTCAAGGTTACCAAAATATGTTTTCGCAACAATCAGAGATGGGGCAAATCAGGAATTTCCTTTTCATTCCTGTATACTCAGTTTAACATATACCTTTTTTTTGCTCTCACTGTTGATGTGCATTGACATCAGAACCTTGAAGGATAAAATCTCTAGGTCAATGGTTAAAGTCACAATAAAGGTCAAAATTAGTTTTTGGATATCATTTTTGAACTATTCATCTTCGAGGTTTACAATGTGCACCAAAATGCTGGTCTTTCAATTCTGCTTATTCTACGTATAGATTTTCACCGATTGTTGACCCAGGAGGTCAGGGGTCACTCTGTCAATACCGAAAAAACTAAAATGGACTATAACAGAAAAATGCGGTCACATGACTTTAAATCGTTTTAACTCTAAAAAGAATGGTGGTAAGTACCCAGTTACTATTTTAGTCTCACACTTTGAGAGGGAGGTGGCCATAATAAACTAAATTAACCAAAGTAAACATTTGCAAGGGGCGGGGTTTGTTGTCCCTGGTTAAAGGAAATTAATCTTTTACTGAACTTGGTTCAATAAAAGTTAATGGTTAGATGTGTGTGGTTCTCCAGTTCTATTTTAAGTTCCCGTCCCACCTTTTGGATGCAGATCAATCTAACTATGCAATTGGGCGAGACTTTGACTGGAGGAGAACTGAACTCATCCAATCACAGTCTGTATTTGACTATCTGACTAATATCTGGAACCACTGACAATGTTCTAACCCAGAGGTACTCAATCCTGGTCTTCGAGAGCGACTGTCCTGCATGTTTTAGATGTATCCCCCTTCAAACACACCTGATTCAAATGATAAATCACTCATCAAGCTCTGCAGAAGTCTGATAATGACCGTCAGGTGTGTTAGACGAGGGACACATTTAAAACATACAAGAGAGTAGCTCTCAAGAACCAGAATTGAGCACCGCTGTTCTAACCCATCAACGTATGGACCAGGAGAGAGAAATGGACCAGTTAGAAAATCTTAAAAATCTAAATTTGTCAAAACTGAATCAACTTCGTCGACACTGTCCCAAAGAACAAACAGGTCGAATGTGAAATGAACCCGTTTCAACAAAAGATGATGTTGACAAAAGAACCAGCGAACGAAGACGCTTAGAATAAAACCAGGGTACAGTTTCTAACAGACGACGTCCACGGCACAAACACATCTGAGAGGAAATCTGTCTCATGAATAAATGTGCCAAAAAGCTTCTTAAAATTCACTTGAAGTGCCGTACGTGGAGCGACTGTGGCCTCGTAAAGGAAGTGTTGTGAATAAAAGTATTGTTCGAGCGGTGGAAGCGCCGGAGTGTGTGTCGTACCTCTCTTTGCGTTGTCCGACTCCGTGTTTTCCCAACAGGTGGGTGCTCAGGTGTTTCTTCATCACAAAGGCCCATCTGCAAAACAAAGACACAGCTCTAGGTTAAAAACACACAATGCACAACTCAAAGTCCACAGCAGAGCAGAGAAAACTTCTGTTTCCACTGGTGTTAGTGAACAGACGGAAAGAATCAGAACTCAGATGGACACGGAAAAGTTCCAAAGTAGAACTCAGATGAACTTCGCTGGCTGTTCTAGGACACAGTTCTCCTTCTGTTCCACAGCAACAGCCATTAAGCATTCATAGACCTTCTAAACAACAACAAAAAAAACACTACATGGACAAATGTCTGTGGAAACGTTAAATTCAGGTGTTCCTTTGAAAAGAGGAGTCTGGGAGGAAAAAACAATAAGGACTTTACTTGGATCTTTTTAACAGCATATGTGAATAAAAAATGAAATGACTATTGTATAGACTATAATCAAATCGAATTGAGTTGAATACAAAACACAGGACTACTCTACTCTATCCTGTTCTATTTTATTTCGGGCTGTGAAATTATTACGAGTTTTAATTTGATTAATCACAGGATTGCTTTGGATTAATTTAGATTTATCATGATTAAATATTAAATTTTAATCTATATTAATTGCATGTCATCTTGCATGAGGAAACAGACTTAAGAAAGAAGGGAATGCACTGCACTTAATGTTTATTTTAAACAGGGTGACGCCTTAGCCATAGCGTTAGTATGTGGTATTTTAAGATGGAAGAAGTGTGTTTCAGTGAAACGAAACCTCCGTCTCACAGAGTGTGCAAATCACTTTATGTCAGTCGACTCTTAAATCTTGAGTTTTTTTTGTGTTCAAATTTCCCACAAAATACACAAAGAAGCACAAAAAAAATGAAAAAAAGGGCAAAAATGGGGGTAATATACAAAGCACGCTCAAATCCAGTACAATTTCCCCCAAAAAAGAAAGTAAATGAAAGTAATGAAAAATCCAAAACATGTTCAAAAACTCTTCTAAAATGCAGAAAAAATATCAAAAAATGTGATAAAACACCCAAGACGTGTGCAAAAAATGTGAACATATATGCAACTAATGTTTGTTCAACAGTTTCAACAAAACCCAAATCAAAATAACTGTTCCATTTAAGTGCATTAAAATTTTAAATCAAATTAGTCATGATTGATCTGCATTAATGCATTTATTTTAACAGCTCTAGCTCTATTCTACTCTGTGACACAGTGGGATAAAAACTGCCTGGATCAGACTCAAGATGAACATGATAAGTGAGTTTCATGACACTTGTTTTTACTCGTCTTGGACATGAGAACATCCTCACCATCTTCCTAATCCTCCTCATCCTCATCTGTCTGTTTGTGACATTCCCAGACTTTCCTCATAAAACTTGTCTCATTTTACTTCTCAGTCTGCACTTAAACTGTCAGGAACAGGTTTTGGGTGCAATAACTGTTGCTCTTCTCAGTAATGACGCAGCAGCTAAACTGGTCCAAATGTGTAAATATTCACACATGATACATGATCCTGAAGCCATGGACCACAGAAGGCTTTCCCCCAGTCTGATGGTTGGACTGGGTTTGTCTGAACCGACGCCTCGCTGGTCACACACGCAAATGACAGTGTGTCTGCGCATGTTGTACATCAACGTGTCACACAAAAATGTGCACACATCGATACCCACATGCATGCGTGTATGTGTGTGTGCATATATGTCTGTTTTTATATATATATATATATATATATATGCATGTATGTGTGTTTATGTGCAGTTATATATATTAAACAATTTCCCAGTTGTGGGTTCAGTAAAGTACGTCTATTCTGTTCTATTCTATTTGCATGTATGTGTGTTTATGTGCATGTCCTGTCTGTTCATGTACGCTCAGTACCATGACCCTAGTGCTGCGGTACAGGACCATCACAGTGACCACAGTGTCCTGCCTGAGCGGAGGAGCCGGAGTTTATCGCGTCTCCTCAACAGCATGTGAAAACATAATGAAGGGATGACAGGACTAACTAGTGCCACATCTACGCTGCTCCTCCACTGTTTTCATCCAGTTGCCTTTTCATTTAGCACCCATCACTTCCTATTACTGTGCAACTGGGTGACAATGACCACATCTGAGGCCGAGGATGGAGCTGCAGCACATGAAAGAGGCCGAGGGGGAAGCGGCAGCGTCACCCCACCCCCCACCACCACCACCCCCTCGTCCCTTCACTGGAGGTTTCCACTTTTCCTTCTTCTGTAGATCATTATTCTGTTTTCTCTGGGGCTGGTCCGTCTGTGCCATTCTCAAGCTTTCCTTCTAAGTTTTGGAGTCGGTCTATCACGAAGCATGAGCATAATTATTTCACCATTTATGTCGCTGTGTCACCCCCCACCCTACACACACACACACACACACACACACACACACACACACACACACACACACCCCTGAACGTCTGGACAGACACACACCCGGCTGTGACGACCCCAGAATCCGTCCGTCACCGCGGCCCCTGAGGCTGACGCTAACTAACAGCACCATATAAATATTCAAACATGTTCCAGTGTTTTGCCTCGTTATCATCACTCTCCATTTTTTCCATCCGTCCTCACTCGGTCCATCCAGCCGTCCACAATGCTGCCTTCCAGTTAAACTGGGAGCCAGCATCTGACTAAATCCTGTTGGCTCCAATCAGGATGAACGGCGAGATCAAAATGCTGCGCCTCCCTGGCCCAGTGGAAGCGCCTCTGACTGACGCCATCATCTATAAATATACAAACAGCATAATTAAGATGTTCCTGACAGGGAGGGGAAAGAACGAATCAATATATTTGAGAGAAAAGCTCGGCCTTGAAACACTTCATGCGTGCTTGTTTAAGTCGTCGTGTTTAGACGTGGAGAAAAAAAAGAGCTTGCAAACATTTCTGTTAATTATGTATTACAGCTGTCCTTCATAAACCTAATTACAGAGCGCTGAAAGGCAATGGGGCCAATTTGCATATGCGCATGAAAGACAAGACATATGCAAAATATGATTTTAATTAGCATTCTTTGATAGCAAGGGGTACAAATCAAACTGGCATGTTGTGAGATTTTCATCTTTCCCATTTTGCTGGATTATTCTCAGAGTACAGGATGGGTAATGCCCTGTAGAGACACCTGGCACCGGCTGCACACAAACACATGCACACGCACACAAATGCACAATCACCACCGCATGCACACGGAACAATACATCCACTCTGTTCATGATGATCTATTCACCATGTGATTATCAGAACGTACAGGAAACAGCGTCTGCGTACGTGGAGATGTAACCACAGAACAGCTGACAAATGGCACAGCATACACACATCTGACGCACATGTGCACACACACAGACACACACACACAGCTCATATCTAAATGTTAAAGGGGCAAATCCATTTGTTTAAGACAGTGTGTAATCAGCCCCCTGCCCTTGGTGTGTGTGCATCCTCTGCCATGGAGGTCAAGGCCTCAGCTTGTCGTCCCGCTGCCTTGGGCTGCATCATCAGCCTCAACCATCAGCCTTGATGGTTATTGTAACAAAGGGATACTTTAACATGCCATTCATCCATATCAATTCTCTTCCCCCCCATGAATTGAACTAATAAGGCTGTGCCTCTGCCCTCCAGGGAGGCTCATAATATCCATTGCAGATATGAAAAAAAAGAAAAAGAAATAGAAAGACAGAGCTCTGGTGTTTCACGTTCGACTTTCCCTTCAGACTAATCGGCGCGCCACAGCTCGTTAGGTCCGTGACGTGCCAGAGCTTTACCGATAAGCAGGGGAGACACGGCTCAATTACCCACAGTTACAATCCTTCTCTCCCTCTTCCCTCCCGCTGCCTGACGATGAAGAGATAACATGTCAATATTTGATACAAACAACTTCATTTGCCTAATGGTGTTCCTGGACGGGCCCGTCTACAGGTCTGGAAGGGATGGAGATCTAAGAAAAGGCCTGGAGCAACATGAGGCTTAGATGCGTTGGAACCCGCCCCCCAAAACACCCCCGTACCCCAGAGCTGAGCACAAGGCATGATGGGAAGGAGCTGGCTTCAACAGGATACAGTTGATTTTCAGATGATTTCCAGGGGAGTTTAACGTCAACCTTGAAGGTGATGTTTTTCTAACGTTCTGCCTCAGAATGAACCCAATGAATGAATAGCTGCGGCTATCGACCATCGATGACGACGCCATGGAAACACACTCAAACTACAATGAACTCAACTCATACAATGAACGAACTATCAGGCTAGTCAAATTAATGTCCCACGGGCTAAAACCAGCTGCTAAAGGGTCCGATCTGAGCCACAGGATGAATCTGTGCAGAAACTGACACTGAAGACATAAACAGTCAAGTTTCAGACGCATTCAGTTCAAACTCTGTCATTGAATGTGTATTTGCAGATCCACTGTAATCTGACTGATTATCAACATGTAGAAAAGATAAACTGAAATATAATATTGTTAGAATTCCACTTAACTTTCTTAAAGTTTCAAGTTCAGTTTATTTAACCTGACTTATGTCATCTGGCTGCGAGTAGCTTGAGGATCAACTTTACTTCAAAATGAAGGAGCTAATCAGTGTCCCAGAGTGGGAATACCCGGCGACGTTAGGTATCCTAGGCTCCATATAGACTCAACTATTTCCACTGTTTTGTCTACTGCATCTTCATTCCTTAAAAGATGAACAGAGGATGGCTTCCAAAGCGTTTGTTAATGGGAATTACGTTTTTTCTCTTCTTCCGACCAGGTTAGGCAAAAGTTTGATCTATTAGATGATCAGAATATCAGACTTTGGGTCTTCTCCAGACTCTTCCTCCTCCATGATATCCACATCTTCAGCTGCAACAGCCATCTTCCAACACAAAGATTCACAAAGGGCATGTGCAAGACAAGGTCACGTTATTAACGTTCAGTTCAGGAGTCACAGTGGTTTTCCACCTGAATAATTTTTTTTTCACTATCAATATTGTATTCAGTAACATGAGGGGTTTCAAATGTAGCGAAGTAAAATACTTGGGTCAAAATGTAATTGAGTAAAAGTAAAAATTACACATTTCAAAAACTACTCAGAAAATTACAAGTTACTCATGAGTTAAAGTAATGTGTTGCTTTCCACCCCTGGTCTTTAAGGGTTACAGGTGGACATTTGGGTCTTGAAACATTAAAATGTGCCGACAGAAGCCAAAAGTTCCCAACAGTTGGCTGAGCATCCAGTTTGTTTCTTGCTGTGAGCTTCTCACAATGTGAACGCGACATCAGAAAATCTATGAGGTGAAAAATGAAGCTGAAGTTGAACAAACTTCTGTGTTGTAATTGGTTCAAAGGTAAGGGAAAAGCCATTAGAGAGAGTGAGCAGATGCAGGAGGCAGTCGACCCTCAACAGGCGCCGCTGAAACCTGCAGACGAAGAGGGGTTCCGTAGGGGACAGATGTACGGGGACACGAGGATGAGCGCGGAACTTATGGGACTATGCTTCAGCTCTCTGAGAAGCACCACACACACACACACACAAACTAACACACACAAACTCACACACTCTGATGGGTTTGCAGTGGTCCGCCGGGCCCCCATCCAGCCTAATGACGGCCTCCACCTGCTGCTTTAATGTCACAGCTGGATCGGCCTCCATCCCTCACTGACTCCAACCGCCATCAGCAGCAGGTAGCTCCGCCCTCCATCTCCTCACATCTAGGCTTCCATCACCACCTCCAGGTCCATCACTCAGCTGAAGAACCTCTTCCATTTACGCACCGCCCTGCCTCAGACGTATTGGAAATGAAAAGAACACCACCGCTGGTTGGAGGCAGATGCTCCGAATCCTCTCAACCACAGCCTTCATCATATTTAACCCTTGAAGGACCACAGTCTGTGTGGGTTTGTGAAATAAAAGTGTCAGAAAATGTCTTTGTCTTTTGTTTTTAACCATTTGGTTGCATCTATTTTCAGAAAGTTAACTTTCGCGAAATTTCAATCAACATCGTCTTTATGATTGTTTAAAAAGCATTCAAAAAATACTCTAATTATACAAAATATCAGGCTGTACAACATATGACTTGTATTTGATGACTTGTTACTGTAATTCTACTATTTTTACTTTAGATTATTATTTCAGTTATATTCTATTTTATTTATTCATTTTATTTCATTTTCTCCTGCGTACGGTTTATTTCCAGGGAGGTATCCATAAGCCTTGTTTGGCTAACATTCTCTCCTGCACAGTGATGTTAACAGTTTGTAAATTGTGTTTGTTTGTTGTTGTTTTGTTGTGTAAATAAAGATATGAAAGAAAGAAAAACTTTCAAGATCTTTCAGGAACTTAAACTATAACATCTGTAAAACATAATTAAAGTTTTACGTGTTTGTGATATAGCATTAGATCCTGATGTGATTAAATAAAAATGTGTTTCAAATTTGTGCATAGTTCTGATGTAATTCAATTCTGGGAAATAATGTTTTTACTAGAAATAAACAAAAATAGCCTTGTTAACAGTATCATGAGATATCGTGATATATCGTATCGTGATCCTTATACTGCGAGTTGAATTGTATAGCCAGATTCTTGCCATTACACACCCGTAATTATCAATAGCACAAACAGTTCAAAAGTCATGATAATTTGAGTGCTGGTGAATTTAAAATCGCATCACCAGTGACACGATCGTCTCCAAATGGTTAAAACAGTGTCAACAGGGTTTATTCACTAAAGAAATGCCAACGATATCACATACAAGATTCCACAGCCTAAAAATAGTAAATTTCCAGTCACCGCAACTAATTAATTCCTCTGAGTAAAGGTAAGGTGCTTGTTGGGTGTTTGTGTGTTTGTTTTTAAGGCATCCTGCAGCAGCAGAACCAGGAGGTAAGTTGAAATGTCTAATCTGAGAAGCTTTGACAGGCAGGTGAACTGACAGAAGAACAGAAACCAACACTTGGCTGACAGCAACCCTGGAGCGCTAAGACAGCTGCCGACATGTCAGACAGACAGATAAACAGACAGGAACAGCCAGTGGAAAGATAAGACATTTATTGATAGACAGAGTGACTGCTTCCTGCAAGAGAGACAGACAGGGAGACATAAGGAAGCAGGACTGAGGAAGGAGGGATTGTGCTGAGTTTACAGGCTGAGTTTAATGGATGTTCTACAAGAGGGCGTACGGCGGGGCGGCAGATAGGGACAACTAAATGTGGTGTCAAATTTACAGATGCAGAGATAGATGGTGATGGAAGGATGGAGAAAGAAAAGCCACAGGAGAGAAAGAAAAGAAACAAGGAAATATGAAAAAATCATGATGGAGCGTCCGGATAAGTCGGAGTGAACGTGAGCGCGGCAGAGGAGCCGAGGCAAATGCAGTTTGTGCCGCTGTCGCTTTGTTTGACGGAAGCAAGAGGCGACTTGGCATCAATATCGCTCGGGCTTCTAAGAGATCCGCTTATGGAAACATCCCATAATGTGGCAGATATTGGGGAGGAAAATAAATAAATAAAACATCCCAATTGATTTTGCTTTCATGCCCGTGCCAGAGCAGCGCCAGCACTTGATCTATTCTAAGATGATCTTGATAAAAATACAAGAGAGGAAAAGTGTTTCTGTGACGACGGATCAACGTCAGCGCTCTCAACGAAAGCGACACCTCTCACTTAGGACGCCACCGCGTGTGCGCCGGTGCGGTTGGCGTGTGGTTTCATGTGCACATGTGTGCGCTTGTGTGTGCACGTGTGTCCTCTAGTCTTGGAGGAGGTACATAAAAAGCTCACTTTGCCTCTCCAAAGGGGTTTTTGGATCATCTGCTGAGGCAGGTGATGGGCCTTGACGGATTGATTGAGGCGCGGCTCTCATTGACGGTGGCGGCGCCCCATAGAGTTCCAGCTCCAGTGCACACTGTTCCATTAAAGGATCATTTAGAGGGAGAGCAAGTTCCACCTGCACTTATGCAGAGCACACCCTAATGTGAGATGAAACAGACATTTTCAAGCCCGGGGAGGGAGAGAGAAAAGGGGGGGGGGGGATGGTAATAATGAAAAAAAAAAACAAAAAAAAAAACTCCAGTCCGTTCCCAACAGCGCATTTCCATCTTCAAGAGAATGCCGATTGATGAAGTAATCTATTATTGATATCATCATCGTTATGTGCCGATGGCGGCGTCGATGCTGCACCCCCCCAGCGCCGAGCGTCATAGCACTGTTTGCATATTATGCTACTCAGCTTCATTATATTTTCTAATTAACTGCTTTAATTTGGGATTTAAATCTTAAGTGAGGGGAGAAAACTTGAAAATGCTGAACAAGAAAGAATAATACAGTATTCAGTGTCAAGATAAAAGTGGAGGTGTGCAAAGAACAAGGTACCGACAGTTACACAGGAGGCTACAGCGCCTTTCACAGCAGATTGGTAAAAGCAGGGACGTTGTGTGGAATCAGCACAAATACTGTTCACTTTTTATAGATCGCAAAGAGGAGGAAACACTGTCTGCGACAAAGATGGAACAAGTGCTGAGAATCATTTGAAATGAAATACATAACATAGGAAAGCACCGCTGTGTTACATGGAGGTGAAAAAGTCTCATTTTACACAACAAAACAAAATGAATCAAAAATGCAGACTGTTAAAGGCTGTTAGCTTGTGTTGCTAATGCATCTCTCTCTCTCCTTCCTTCCTTTCCTTCCTCTCTGCAGTGCAGTTAAAGATATGAAAAATATATGTGCTTTTTTTTCCCCCTCTCCCTTCCACCGCGCCGTGTTAAATCATTAAAGAGAAGTCCTGCTCATTATCTCTCTAAACAAAACTTCTCTTAAACCAAATAAATCACCGTTGCGCGGCGCAGCTAACAGCCGTGAAGGGATAAATTACAAAGCGCCTCACTGGCAGCGCTGGTATTTTAAAAAGCTTGCTGCACAATTTCTATGATGTGCAGTAATTTGTAATGCAGGTTTCCTTATGTTTATAAGGTCTCTTCAGGTGTGTACGGTGTACGCTGGGAGAAGAGGTGAAGGGTGGGGAGGAAAAAATAAAAAAAAAGAGCCTATTTGTGTTCTTTGTACTTTCAATGTTATTAAGCTTGTATTGGCACTAAATCTAGCACTAAGCAAAATACTTCCGCACCCCTGAATATATTCGTCAAAGTTATTTAGACAGCGATAAAAAACACCGTAAAAAGGTTTGACTGGAAGTATCTGAAGGCCTGTTTGAAGCTTGGTTTTGAAGGTCAGGACTGGATATAAGGTGTGTATATAGCCTTGTTAAATAGCCTTGTTGGGTTTATATTAAAGTCAGTGATTTGGAGTTCAAAAAACCAGCCTGAACGTTTTTTTTTATCAGCGTGATTCCAGCAGAATGAAGCACTAATATAATTCATTTCAGAGGGTGAAGACCTCCTTAAGGCTAGAGGTGTTCTGTTGCTGGATTTACATAGTCACACTTGTGAAGCAGTTACATAAACCCGTCCTTACTGCCCTGGTAAGACTTCTTTGAAGCAAAACAGGAGTAAAAAGCATTCTGTAGTCAAAGCTGATACTGCCATACACTGACAAGACACTGGTCGTTTTGCCATTGACTCTCAAAGTGACTGAATATAACTTGCGCATAAATATTTGCCTAATGGTAAGACGATGAAAAGTCTCGTTTTTGGGCTGAAAACGTTTTGGAGATTTTTTATAGTCAAAATGGTTTATCGAGCCAAACTACAATGGAAAGACCATTTTGGACAACTAGAATCAAGTGGAGGGGGAAAAAAAAGATGTTGACGGATGTTGCAACAATAGGAGAAGAAGAGAAGAACCCAAACGTATGTGTACGTGTGGACACACCAAAGCAGGTTTAGTGAAAATTCCACATCTGTTCACACTGAAATATGGGAAACGGAGTTGTCCTATTTCTCAAAGGTGGGAAAATCAACCCACAGATGGAGAGGTAAGCCGATGATGTTTCACCAACAGAGAGAACTTAAAAACTCTGGGTTAGTTACCGTAGTAACAAACTCCATGAATGTAATCATGATTACATTAGGTTTTTGTCAATGAAACTCTGAGTTTCTCTCTGGCTCTGTCCATTTTCAGACACAGTGTTTGACTTCCTCATTCATTCAGTAGGAGAGTGAAAAAAAAAATCAGTCAATAAGGCTGTATTAGAAGTCCATTAGGCACAAGAGGTGTTGCCCTTTGGATGACAATCCTCTGGATGAAGGAGCAGTATTACTGTGCAGAGAATTAAATATTCAAAGGAGAAGGTTCTCAGACCATGCATAGACGTTGTAGCATTTCTCAACATTTTTCTTTTTTTATACTGCAAATCTTGCCAATTGGATTTGTCTCACTTTTACTCCAAATATATAACACATAAAATAAGACAGAATCACCTGAATAGAACATTTTCAGTGACATATAGGAACTGATTTATTAACAATAGTTCTGGAAAATCTGAATAAAAAAATTTGACCACGATCATTTTCACTTGTTTCATTGGCATATGTTTTTTGTTTGTTTGTTTGTGCTTAATTCAAGTTAAAAAAGTTCCTCTTTAGGTGATTCTGTCTTATTTTCAAGTATGATGAGATATTTGGACTAGAGATAAGAAAACTACACTTGGTCAGATGTAGAAGTTTTCCAGTGCATCTAAACGGACACAGACTTGCCGTCGTTGCTGCTGTTGTTGTAAGTCTGGCTGCAATAAATCCCCTGGACCCCATGTATTTCAGTGGATTTATGCTCTTGATGATTGATATTGGTTGTTACGGTGTTTATTACTTTCTCGTCGCGGACTTTATTGCGGGGAGGGGGGGGGGGGGGGGGGGGGGGGGGTTACCACAGTGACTATGTACTTAGAAAATGTAGCGGGCACCCCATGGAGAATAATGATATGAAAACTGCGAAGAAGAGACAAAATGGTCAAATCTTACATAGTTCCTCTTTAAAGACTCTGACTCAGCCTCCCCACACCCCCAAGTACTCGCACCTCCATCTCCAACCCTGAACCCTCTGCGCTCCCCTCCTTCAGGGACAGGGCACCGTGATCAGTCCCATCCTGGCTCCAGCCCCCAGTGGGCAGATTAAGCCCAGATAACAGGCCTGCACTTGGGTCCGTTTACAACTCCGAGCACCCCCCCCCTCCCCTCAGAACCTCCTGAGGATACAAACCAATGCTAGCCCTGAGAGACCACCACCCTCCCACCCACTCACCAACACACACAAAAGGAACAGGAAAGGCCTGTACATGATTTATTCAGTCTGTTTACTGTGGATGTGCCCGTCCGCCGAGAACAAATTAACAGTTTGAGGGTGAAGAAAAAGAAAAGCAGCAAGAATAAGGAAGAGAGATGTCAAACCAAACTATGAAACTAGAAATAAGGATAAAATACAGATAAAGACGTCAGAAGTATTTTAATCTACCATAAAGGAAAAGTCTATTGTCAATGGGCATCGTTGAGTGTAAACCCACAGGTTTAAAATTAGAACCAAATGATAACTTCCCAAAGCAGAAATGAAAATAAGATCTAAAAGTCTGAGCAAATCCAAAGGTCAGTGTGTTCTTTGAGGAGGAGAATGAGGAGGGAGAAGCCAAAGTGAAAATTGAAACAAAACAAACAGAGGAGACAGCCTCTAATTTCACCGCTGTTGTTTTGGTGAGTGTTCTCGCACATTAAAAAGAACTGAGGCAACATGACAAGTCAGACTTGTGTTTCTCTCACCATAGTTTTGCTAAAGCAGTTAATCCATAAAACATAAGGCCTCTGTATTGACGTTTTTCCTCAGCCGGCTGAGTGAAGGGCGTAGCTGCCGTGTCAGGCCTGTCTGTCGGCCAGATACCACTCTCATTATCCTCCCGCCTCGCTGAAGGGCAGCTAAGGTCACACCCACATGAGCCAAAGAACCCATCCAATATGAAGCGTCCAATAAGAACCCATCTAATATGAAGTGTCCAATAAGAAGTGTCCAATATGAAGCGTCCAATATGAAGTGTCCAATAAGGACTATCCAAAGTAATTTTATCTAACTTCATCACAAATGGGTCAGAGCAGTAAAATAAAAGGAGAAGAACATTTAACTACTGAAAAATTACAGTTTTACCAGTTTTCTGTCTGTTACTTACCTTTATAGATCCACTGAGAACTTTAATAGATTTACATAAAATTATATATGATAAGTTGAAGTACTGAATATTTTTAAAAATTACAAATTTTTCTGAAAATCTTCAGGTTGTTCAAGATTATTAGTTACTTTTTTGGCTGAATTAATGTTACCAAATTTAGAAATGTTAACATTTTCGTCATTCCATGTTCCTTTTTTTGCACAAAAAACTTAAAAAAAAACTTTTGTTAATGCTTATAAGTTAATTTTCTATTACTTGACCCACTGTAAGTGTCCTCTGTTTGACACCCCTGCCTTAACCCTTCCATAACTGAGGGTCGAGACCCTGCTCCAGAAATGCCTCCAAATGGTGAATGGACGACACTTATATCGTGTCTTCCCACCTTCTTGGTGCGTGATGCACTTTATATTAGCCACACACACACACACACACACACACAAACATTTCAAGGTTAGTCCGGCATAATTTTAAAATGCTTTTTGGAATTTAATGTAATATATAACATATAACAGTGAGAACAATCCATTTAGTGAGTGAGTGAGTGAGTGAGTGAGTGAGTGAGTGAGTGAGTGAGTGAGTGAGTGAGTGAGTGAGTGAGTGAGTGAGTGAGTGAGTGAGTGAGTGAGTGAGTGAGGGAGTTATTTTTGCTGATGACTGAATCAGAGGGTCAGGTGTAATTCTATTGTAAACAAGTGGTGTCACTGTCTTTACTTGATTTGCCCTATATTAGTGACCTTGACCTTTGACCTACATTCACCAAAATTTAATGACATCTATTCTGGACCACCTTGTACCTTTCCTGAAAACTTCATGGAAATTGGGCCAGTAGGTTTTGCGTAAAGATGCTGACAAACAAACAACCAAAAACACTATCCCCACCTCTCCTTTTTGGGAGGCGGGGTAATGAATGACCCGCCTATGGAAGTTTGGGGTAGCCACACCAAAACTAGAATTACATCCAATCTATAAAAAGGCAAAAATTTAAATGACATGATTTTTTGTTTGAGGAATATCTGAAATCTGAAACAACTTTTCCCTGCAAACATATCGACAGAAAAAAACCATCAGCTGGTGACTGTGACCCATTTATGCATCGAAGGGTTAAATTTATAAAACAATGGACTTTAAGGAGACACAGAGAAAACGTAGCTTATGAATTTACACAATGCGGTGTTGGAGTGTTATTATAGATGCTGTGCCTCCTACTCAAAGCAGACACTTCTACACCTCTCACAAAGTATGCACACACACACACACACACACACACAAGGATGTCTTTGTTTGGCTGTCGTTGCCGTCGTCTTGACACCCACCATCTGCTGCCCCAGCAACAGAGAAGAGTGAAGAGACGAGTTTCTCTGTGGAAACTCGCCCTCCACCTCCCCCCACCCCCTGCCCGCCCATCGCACACGCTCTGTGACGCTCCACAGGTTGAATGGCCGCTCCGTCTACCTGCTCTGACGTTGTGTTTACATGCACTCGTTGGTTCACACACAGATCCTTTAGGTCCACATATGACCACACTATGATCATAAAGGCATTCTAATGTTTGGAGTTTTCTTCTGCTCTGTTTTTCTACATTACGTGTTATTTTTTTCCCCCCAAAGAGTACCTCAAACTAACTCTCTTTTTTGGTCCTAGAAGCATCGATTTTTTTGTTCCTGTTTGTAGTGAAAACTCAGGCCCGTTCGGTCGTTTGTTCAAACCCTGTCTGAACCTGCGGAGGTTCTACAGACATGAGATGGATCGCACAGAACAAGAAGGCACAAGTAAATGAATAAATAAATAAATAAGTAAATAAAGTGTGCTATGCAGATGAGGGTGACGACGCCTCCATCTCAGCCTATTCTGGGATGCACTGGCCATTCATCACCTGCACATGCAAAGCGCCAGCGCCGGTCCTTAGCATATTCGCATATTCTAATGAAGGCTGGCATGCAAATGAGGACGACCTTTTCCTTTTGGCTTTTTCCTTTTCTTTTTTACAACTTTACATTAAGAGAAGGGGAGTGCAGAGAAGTGGCTGTAATGGCTATTAGAGCGACAGGCTGAGTACGTGACGTTGTGATCTAAACTCAGGGACGCTGTAATTAGGCTAATCTATTACCAGACGGCGCCTGTCACAGATCTTTATGGCAAAGGACGGACTTGTCAGACACTTTATTTATTAAAACGGGCTCTGCCTGTTTTAAAAGGCACGGTCAGTTCAAACCACAGCAAAATGTAGTTAGGCTACAGGCGAGAGTACGGAAAATGGGGAGTTTTTACGTCGTTCTTTGACCTTTGACCTGCCAGGACCAACTGCATTCCATGGGGACAAATATACAGAAATACAGATTAGATATAGAGCTGAGGAATGTCACATCAGTCCAATCTGCTGTTATCTTCCTCTCAATGTCAGTCATCAGTGTCCACATCGAAGGCGGGGGTGGGGGTAGGGGGGTAGGGGGGGGGGTCCAGTGCTGTCGGCGGCGGGAGAAAGTTATGCCTCCTTACAGTGACTTTGAACTTTCTCAGATGAGGCATAAATATTGAAATATTGAAATGAAAGATGCGGCAGGCTCAGAGGGGTTGGGGGGTGGGTGGGGGGTGGGCAAGGAGGGGTGGGGAGGGAAAAGAAGGAGAGATATGTATGCAGAGAGACAGAGAAAGGATAGACGGATGTGAAGGGTGGGGGGTGTTTGTGGAGGTGGTGGTAGTGGGGGGGGGGGACAGGAGGCCCACTGAGACAGAGACAAGGCCCTCACCCCTCTGCCAGGCTGCATTCTAGCAGGACGACAGTTATGGATAGGAAACATTACTGCTGCTGGTAATTAAAGCAAAAACTAATACTGTCTGTTGGATGAGGGGGTTTCATAGTGAGCATCCATTTGTCACTGCGGTGCACACGCCAAGGCCAGATTAAATCACACACATATTTAGTCCTGCTGTGTGCAAAGGATCTATCTATCTATCTATCTATCTATCTATCTATCTATCTATCTATCTATCTATTTTCTTCCCAGTTAGCATATTTTTTTACTACTTTTGCAGCTTAATTTAGTTTTTACTCATTTTGACGCTTATGTTTTTGTCCATTTCTATCCCTTTCCTCCTTATTTTGCTCATTTTTAACTCACTTCTATTCATTTTTATCTATCTATCTATCTATCTATCTATCTATCTATCTATCATTGTTTATAATTATAATGATATAACCTGCATATATTTCAGTTTCAGTCCACCAAAGTCACCAACATTAGAAACTGCAGATCATATAAATAACAGACTTATAAAGGTCCATACTGTCTTCCTAAGATTACTGTAAATTCTGATTATTTTAGCACACAGGTGCAGTGTTTGTTCACCTGTTTGACTAGTTCCAGCTACTTCCTGTAGCCTTCATCAGAAGCGTCATAAGCATTGAAAGCAACAGGTACCGCCACTGGAACAAAGAGGCCATCGAGATACAAAGACATGAACCAAAGACAATGAACTGGGACAATGGCACACACGTAAGATGCGGCCCTGAAGAAGATTTCAGACAGGGTGTAATGACCTCCTGCTCCATCACCAATCCTCCTTAAACAACCTACATGGCTACATTTATATGGTGACGATGAAAACAAAGTGCAAAAGTGGCATCTCGTCTTCAAATTTTCACCCGCGTTTAGACGAGCATTTTCAGGAGGAAATCTTAGTTTATATGAAGACGCAACAGTGGGTAAAATTCGATTGGCTATGCATGCCAGGCCAACGTAGGTAATTGTACACCCATCTCTGTTCCGCTATGGTATGCATATAAATTCTGTACAATTGCTGAAACGATTCCTGTACGTTTACTGGAACTGCTTCAAGATTCATGGGATTGAGGTAGTCTGACATATTTGTTGTTTTACCGCCTCGGCGCTTAGAGTCTGACGTAAAGGTGTATGCGACATGAACATGTTAAACGTTTCTTGCCGTTTAGACAAAGACAAAATCCAGCTCATCTTCGAAATTTCCCACTCAGGTTGCAGTGTAAACGAAAAGCACGTGCAAAAAAATATTTTGTTATTTTCACTCACAATCGTCCTCATGCAAATGGCACCTAAGACATCTCACAGCAACATGATGTGCCGCTTCCGATGAAGGCTACAGGAAGTTGCTGAAACGAGTCTAGAAGGTGAACAAACACTACACCTGCCTGTTATAAAGAATCTAATTTTACATATAAATAACACTTCTTGTCTTAATGTGATCATCTGTTTCTTCCTGTCTTAATATGACAGGTTTTATTTGATGTTCTGTTCTCACTGCTTACTGTAATAATTATAAAGTTTTAATCTGCATCAACATACTCCCAGAAATATATGCGTGTATGAGACTAAGTATGTAAACAGATTTCATTCTAAGTCCATCAAAGTCATAAGTATTTAGCAACTTTAATTTGTACTTCTTGTAAATAACACGTCTACAGATCTGACAAGAATATTATGTATAAATGTCAAAGTAATATGATGTTACAGGTTTCATTCATTATCTGTCAATCGTGTTATTGAGTGTTCTAAGTTGTCAACATTTTCTTCTGTTATTTGGAAATAGTTTCTGCAAATACCCAAGCCTCCACTCTACATCCTTCTCAACCTAATAATACCTATCTTGACAGTGTATATAACTTTGTAACCTATGACATTAATATAATTCTTTATTCCCTCAGTATTCAAGTTTCAGTTTTGTTGTTGTTGTTGGAATCAGGCTGTGCTGCCAGATTTTCCCAGATATGACTAAATCGCCCTTGTTTTCTTGGTGCTTTTCTGTCAAGCCAAAGCTTTTCGCTTCTTAGGGTCCATGTTTATCCTGTCGCAATGACTTCTGGGAGATGCATGGCGAAAACTACTCAACACTGCCAAGGTACTTGTCGGGTCCTCCCGCGGGCTTCAAACATGACAAAATCCAACATGGTCGCATGGTCAGGTATTATGTGAATATTGCTGAACTTTAACCCTGCATGGCCTTATATGGGCATGTACTGGCGGCTGGAAAATGCTCCCAGCTTCGTGTGTTGCTGGCATGTGTTTGGATGGTGGGAGGAAACCCAGCAGACATGGGGATAACATGTAAACTCCACACAGAAAGGTCTGGTATGGGAATCGAACCATGTTCCTTCTTGCTGTGAGGCAGGAATGCTAACCACTGCACCATCGTGCTGCCCTGTTTGACAAATTGTGAATCACTGTATCCCAAGCCTGATTTTATATTATTAAATT
>CM035798.1:48806815-48971815 GCA_020466265.1 Siphamia tubifer | reverse complement strand
AAGATGATGATGACAGACACAGTGCCTTCACAGCTCATAACAATCGGTCGGTGTGCTACAAAAAAAAAAAAAAAAAGAAAAACTTTGAGCCCGAAGAGACATTTGCTTTTAGGCGTTTTCACACTGTGTTGAATAGAAGAAAAACAAATGTGTGTCAGTGTTTGTTTTTCTTGGACTTGAATCCAGGTCCGTGTTGAGGACAGACTGGGGGAAGGTGGAGGAAGAGGACGACAGTGATCAGATATAGATGGAAATATGGTGATTTGAGGGGAAAAATGAGGCGAAGGAGGGGGGTAATGCCAAAAGGGGAGAGGGCAGAAAACAGAAGGGGGAGATGTGATGTGGACGACTGAGAGAGAGCGAGCGCTGCAGCGAGACTGATCGCTGTTGATCTTCACGATAAGCGCTCCCGACAACTTGTGACCAAAGTGGCGCTCGGACGCTAATCGGCCGTGAAGGCTGACCTGCAGCGAGGCAGCGCAGTTCAGATCGCATAGGGCCGCCGCCGCCGCCCAGACGAGATGGACCCGGACAGGAGACATCCAGGCATCAAAACTCCCTGAGAAATTGCGACATGGCTTCAGTGCACAGTGAGAAGAACATAAGAGGGAGAAAAAAAAGGCAGCAGTGATACTCGGTGCTCTTGGCAGTAGAAGCAGATTTATCTGGATGAAGATGAAACCAGAAGGACAGAGGAGGGGGAGGCAGGGGTGGGGGGGGGGCAAGAGAAGGAGGAGGAAGAAGGGAGGAGGACCATGGGAAAATATGACCAGAGCAGAAAAATACTAAGATCAATTTTATTGACAATTATCTGTGAGCTGGACTGAGCCGGACTAACCTTGAACTGTGTGTGTGTGTGTGTGTGTGTGTGTGTGTGTGCGTTTAAACTCAACCACGGCTCTGACTCCATAATGAGCCATGAGGAAAGAAGTTGAAGCCGTTTACATTAAATCTCAGGTGGAGACGCAGGATAATTCAACACACAGTCCACAAACACACACTGGGAACAACACATGTACAGGAACAAGCATGGAAACATTTCAGTTTTAATCCATTAAAGTAACAAGCAGACATGTAAGAAAGTATTGGTTCCTCAATGTATCACCATATTTCATTTCATGATACTGTATCAATATTAAAAAGAAATAGGTAGTTATATTAATAATTTTAACACTTTTTTTAGTTTAATTTCTGTTTATTGAACTCTTTCATTTCTGTATTTTACTCTGTTCTTTGTATATTATAAAAGTACTATTTCTTTTATATTGAAAATGAAGATTAATTATTAGTTATTTCAAGCATCCTAAAAAACACTTCTATGATCCAGAAGAGGCAGATGGTAGTTCCTTTGTCAGGATTAAATTAAACTAAACTACTGTTCTGATGTTGGATGATTCAGGGACTCAACACTATAGATTTATTACACAACTAATAGAATGTGAACATTTGAGCAGGATCTTAAACTGTAATGTTTGCATTTATTTATTTATTTATTTTGTACTGGTAGAACCATGCTATAATATCCAAATCCTGAACCAAGGTTTTACAAAAGGAAAGTTTTATTTTACATCCTGTTCATTCAAGGACATTAAACTCAAATTAAATAAAAACCTCACACATGACCCCTGACCTCCAGTTACTGCAGAGAAATGACCACAAAAACTGACACAACCATCTCTTTTCCACTGACCCTCAAATTGTGTGAATATAACTTGTGCCTAAAATGTCAATTTTGCCAAAACTATTCTTTTTGTGTTAGCAAGAGGTGGTTTTTGGGGTGAAGCTAAATAATAAATTGCATAAAACTGCAATGGAAAGACCATTTTATACAACTAGTCACATGAACAAAAAACCCCAGACATTGCAACAAAAGAAATAGAGTTGAACCCAAATGTATATGTGAACACACCAGGAAATGACATCATTTTAGAATTTGGATTGAACTGGATTGAACAACTATTGTTTTCATGACTGGATGAAATATTTTTTGCTGTTCCTGTATTTATGTTCATCCACATGGAACGACTTCTACTCACATCCACCACTGTAAATGAACTAATCATTGCTTTTGTGATTTAATGGAAAAAAGCCCACATTACATACTTCTGTTTTTTGGTACATGTTGGTAAAGTTTTATGCAGATGTCCGATGGAAAAGCCATTACAGATGTCAAACCCACCGGAGCTCATCACACAGCAGCTCTGTATACAGGTGGAAACTTTCCACTCGGTTCTCTGCCTTATTTTGTGCCGATGCGGCATTAATAATCACTTAATGATGCAGAAAAGCTCAGTGTTACAGTCATGAGCAGTTCAAGGAATAAGCACCCGGCTGTCAAGACTGTCATTCAGCTGCGGATACATTTCACCAGGAGGGAAAAAAAAAAACAGTTCGTTCCATATTTCTGACACATGCCAACCTTTAAACAAAACAGATCTGCAGACATATTACATATTCTTAGATAAATATTTTTACATCCACTGTGAGCAGGTTGCCCTCTGTTGCCAAGGCGCTGACAATCAAGGGGAGGAAACATGAAGCTATATTTTAATAAGTGGGGAACACGCTGTTTATTCAGTGGTTAATGACTACTGGCTCCCACTTAAGGCGCCACATGCAGAATGTGTCCGTTGTGTAAAAATACATGGGATCTAATCATATCTGGCAACATAAATCATGTGTAGCCGCGTCCCTTTAGGACAATTTACAGCACATAAGCATGAGCTGGTGCAGAGTGGGGGTGGAGGAGGATATATATATATATATATATATATATATATATATATATATATATATATATGTGTGCATGTACTCTCACACTAGGATATACCTGCAAATACTACATGATAAACTTTTATCTGTTGGAGTCACTAATGAAGCGGCAGCAAACACAAGTTCTTACATAACCGCTGACACCATGACTGACAAAACCAAACTCAACTGCACGTCTCTTCTGAGTTTGACAACATGCCAATAGCTTCGATAACAGCGGCTAAATTCAACCTAATCGCAGGCGCTTCCTCGGTGCCGCTCGTCAGGCCCCAGTGTTTCCACATCCACGTACACACCGCTCATATGGTCGGTTTAAACCGGAGACAGAGGCAGGGATTCTAGAAATATTCCCGTATTGATCTGTTGTGGGAAGATGCTATCTTGTTACACGAAGAGCAGACCACTGGAGCCAGCACACACACACACACACACACACAGCCAGGCATGTACACAGGCAGAAATAGTACTACTACAAAACACAGGACACGATGAATGTACGCTATCATCTACAAAAACACAAACAAGCACAATCTATCTGAACACCCACAAACCCAGCCCACCCGCAAACCACACACACTTTACACACATGGCATTAATGTCAGCACAAATAAAGCTTCGCCAGTAGAAATACACTCGTCTCCAGACACAAATAGTATTCTGTGCAATTACAAAACGGCCCAAACACTGTTTACTTATTTATTGATGAAGTTAATTGCTTGTTAAAATTACACACAAATTGTTTTGCACAAACATTACATGTTCTGCCTAAAGGGCTAAAGGCGCTAAGTTTGGGAGGACGGAAGGAATATTTTCCTAAAAATTAGCTAAATGAATACAAAAAAAAATAAATAAAAAATACACACACACACACACACACACACACACACACACACACACTTTTCTCTTCACTTAACACAAGTAAACATGTTGAATTCTTCACCGGAACAATTTGCTTGTATTTACTCTGCAATGTTGGAAAATTAGTTATTTTAGAAGAAGAGTGTGAGGAGTTTTTGGAGCCACACACCAAAAGGACTGTGACAGCGCACGCTATTAGCAGTGACTGCAGCGGCTCCCGTTCCTGTACTTACACTATACTGCAAATAGGACCATCACTTTTCATTACCTGCTGTTTCCTGCAGAGCTTCACTCTATCATTGCCACGGCATGCTAATGTAAAGCAGGCTACTGTCATGTAAATTAAACTGTTTGTTTTGTTTGCTTTCCCTCCTTCGCCTGATTGTCACAGCGACTTGCCAGGAGCAGCAGGTGTGTTTGTTTGTTTGTGTAGGAGTGCACCGGTTTTGTGTGCGGCAGCGGCGGCTGCTGCTGCTGCTTTCTGCACACGAGCTCTGGCTGCACAGCAACAAGTGAGGCCACCATTGTGCACGTGCATGTGTGTGTGTGTGTGTGTCTGTCTGTCTGTATGTGTGCGTGCACGAGCGGCAGAATCCGAAACACAGAAATGACACAGTCAACCAGATGTGCTCCTGACCCTGAGCGCAGCCACTGAAATGCAAAGTCGCTGCCTGCTCGGCGTTCTCCCCCCGGCGCAGGTACAACCAACTGTCACAAACAATGGGGGAATATGCATACTGTGGGCTAGGGTTTGCTACAACATGGTCTTAATGTAAATCATATTTCACAGGTTTCCAAGAGACAAGCCAGTCAAGCACCCATCCAGTCAGCCAGTGCAGCGCTGTGCAGGATCTGCTCGGCTACTGCCACCGGGTAATTGACAGTGTATTTTAAAAAAAAAAAAGAAAACCTGTTTACAGCGTGGCCTTAAAATATGGAACACCCCCCCCCCCTTGCCGTTCATTTGTAGGCGCAGTAAAATATCAAATGGCACTAGAGAGAAATAAGAAGCCTTGATGATTCCTCATTAGGAGACAGATGACAATGACTCCCATCTCTAATTAGACAGAAGGGTTTGTGAGCGTCGACTGACACGTGTTAACGACACAAACAATCCTTCAACATCTGCAAAGACGCTCGTAGGAAGCTGCAGTTTCCTGAACAGGCTGGAGGCTTTGAAACGCGTTCAGCCTTAGCTGCGAGGGCAGCAAGTTAACTACAGGCATTTTACACTGAGCTGGTTCACACAAGTTATTTACAAGTGTTTGAAGAATTTCTCACTGTGCTTGGTTCATATGAGAAAAACTGCACTGGTTTTCAGACCTTTAAGGCGGAGACGGATGTTTCTGTGGGTTTAGAGACGGCGGAGATGTGAAATAAAACAGATGGACAGGTTTCATTCACACCATGGAATGACAACACCAAAAAACATACTTTAATCTGTTCCTGCATCCAAAAGTAACTGAGGCAGTGAAAAAAAACAACATGAGCAGGAGTTTGGAAAAATCCATCTGTGGTGTCAGTTCTCCTCTTTTGGGTTTTTATTTGCACTTTCATCTGTTGTAATATATACCAGTTAATTTCCCCACTGTGGGATTAATCTAGTCTAATCTCACATCCAGTATCAAGGTCCAGGGTGAGGGGGGTGAGTTATTAGTATTGGCAAAATTAGACTAAAAAAATTTGACTGTAAAAAAAGCAAATCCAGATCGGGACATCCCCAATTTAAACCTGAGTCATTTTGACCCATTTATGTTCCAGTGGAGGGTCCAGACTCAGACATCAAAGGGTAGAACCCTGTGTGAATGACTGCTATAGGACACAACTGAACTGAACTAAACTCAACTAAACTGAACTCATAAGATCAGTGTATTACTGTGACAGGAGATTGACGACTAGAAAACTAGCTGTTTCCTAATCTAAAAATTAGCCAATTCCTAGCCCAAAACCAGCCGATTGCTAGTCTTCATCATGTGTGTAGCAGCCTGTAATCAGTCTAACACTTCCAGCCTGTTTTAAAAGTGAAGGTACAACTCACGTAATTTACATATAATCATAAAATCCGTGTAAATCCAAATGGCTGCTGAAAAGCTCTCAGCGCTTTAAGCACATTCAACAGTTGGGTTTATGTCTCCTCTAAACAGCTTTATGCCTGAGTGGCTGAAAACAATCAAAGGACACAAGTATTTAGAGAGAATTCATGGGAAAAGGCTCCTTCATTTCTTTTTTTACATTTAAATAAAGCTGTGTTTCAGACGCACACATGCCCCAGTGCGAACCGGTGCCAGCTTCGTCCACCGACAACAGGCCTCGTCTGTCAGAACCATTAGACGTCACGCCTGATCCCAGCGTTTGGCTTTGGCCGTCCCCAAAACAAAACAACAGCACGCTATAGCAACGCCCTGGTGATCCCGTGACAGATGTGAAGGAACACAAAGGCGGCAGAGCTTTCAGTAAATGAGGCCTGCGTGATGAGTCGACCACGTCCGTCACTGTGAATCGCTCAGTTTCCCTCTAAAGTAAAGCAGATGCATCGGAGCCGGCGCTATGAGCAGGACACTTCAGACCAGCACAAAAACAACCCACTGAGCATCAGACTTACTTTAACATCAGCCTCCCAAAGGGTCCGGCACATGTCATCAAACCCACGGTGACCTCCGACCCCTCACCCCAGGAAACCGGACAACACTTCCATTACAACACATTCAAACACGGAGTTAATCTGGACTGCTTTAACTCTAAACCACCAAACCACTCCCCCCTAACACACACACACACACACAGACCCACTTCTACTTTTATGGAAGTTCACCAATCAATGTTTACTTTATATTTTTCTTTTATTATGGGATTTATCACAATTTATTGTAGTATTATCTTCTGCACTTGTCATTATTTTTAGATGTAAATGATGTAATTTATTTAGATATATATATATATATATATATATATATATATATATATTAGTAATTTATATAGTTGGGTCTTTAAGGGTTAAAAATAGCTGATCTGTATTTGCTTAATAAAAATGTATATTAATATAAATAAAATAAAATAAAATAAAAACATCCACATTTGGAATTCACTGATGTTTCCAACTAAAGCTGAGCAAGGAAAATAAATGGTGAAAGCAAAAAGCATTAAAAAAAAGGAGATTCATCCAAAACAACGTGTCATGACAATCATATTAGAAAATGGAAATGACTGCAAAGTTTTTGGACAAAAGATGCCTGGTGTTTAATAAGCAAATAAAGGCAGTAAATAAAAATCCTGTCAAAACACATGTGTCGAACAAATGGGAGACTTCTGCAGCAGCGACAACAAACGACCAGTTTTGAGCACAAACAGAACAGGAGTGTCCCAGCCTCATCTACTGTAGCAGAACCAAAACCAGAACCAGAGCCCGGGATCAATGCTGAGTGTCTGATGTGGACGCTTCCACGGACCCACAGCTCCTTCTGCCGGGTCCACCAACGGCCTCAACAGCAGACTAGGCTTAATGAGCGAGGGGAGGAGCCTAAACAAGCCTCCTTAGTGGGGATTCAGTTCAATTAAAGACATGGGAGCAGCTCTGTACCCTGGAAACCACACAGAGACAGCAGAGAAAAACCTACCTGACTGAAAAAACAAGCACAGGAAACCAACATGTTTCTGTTCTAACTGGGATAAAAAAAAAAAAAATGTCAGAACATGGTTTATATGATGGGATAAATATCATTACATTCAGAGTTTCTACAGATTTAATTTAACACTATTTAAGATCTTTTTAATACTACTTAGCACAGAATTTAATTCCCATTTCACAGCCATACTGGCCAAAAACTGGGCCTCAATAGGATTTAGGAAAATGTATTGATTTACTCCATCGCTGTGAGTCATTTCTTCACAGAGGCTTGAAAAGATAGAATTGTTGCCAAATTTCAATATAAAACGTCAGGTTGGAACAGGTAAAACTGAGTCGACTAATGTTACTGTCTTTGCAGCTTTACTAAACACACACAAAACAGCCAATGGATTAAAAATAAATCTAAAAATACACTAAAGTAAACAAAAAATATGCAGGAATACACTAAACTAAACAAAAAACACACTAGTGGATTTTTATATACTTTAAAGTACACAAAAATATGCCAAATACACTAAAGTAAACAAAGAAAATCCATTAAAAAATCCACTACAATATGCAAAAAATATGCAGAAATGCATGAAAGTATACAAAATGTATGCAAAAAATACAATACAAAAACTCTCTCACCATTGTTATTTTTTTTCTCCCTATCATTTTAAATGTTCTTCCTCTAAATGTCTCTTAACATTTATCCTGTTCTAACTGTAAATAATAATTTCCATCTTCTTCCATCACATCTGAGGCTGAAAAATCTACTATTAAACTGTAGTGAAATACTGAGGTTTGTGAACTCTATGCTGTCACATGACCAGCGGCTGTCACATGACCTGTTCATGACCATCAGCCACACACACAAACATCGACAATAACAATCAATAGAATATTTATCCCGTACTATAAACTCTATTCTGACATTAGCCAGAGTTTTGAACACAGACCGTGGCAGACTTTTGGACATTTATGGATGAGTTCAGTCATCATGATGTGAAGAGAAGGAGGAATGGTTTGTGTGACAGAGAGTAAATGGATATGTAAATAAATATACAAATGTTTCAGTGTCACAAAACATTCCTGCAAAGAGAGGAAGTTAGAAACAACAGCACCTGTGTTCTCTACCTCGACTTCTTTACAGATAATGTGATAAGTGTGTGTGTGTGTGTGTGTGTGTGTGTGTGTGTGTGTGTGTGTGTGTGTGCTTACACAGTCACACCATGGGGACCTCTGACACCATGGGGACCAAAATTCAGGTCCCCATGACCCGTTAATGCCTACTGCCACAAATCTGCATCTATCTATAGTATGTGCTGTAGTCAAATTAATTACCTACACTTAATTTAATTTAAAGGTTTTTTAACTTCTATTTAAATTTAGGTGTTAAGGGGTTAAATATAAAAGTAGGTCCCCACTAGTAGAATATAAATATGTGTGAAGAACACAAATTTATACATGTATACATGTGACCCTATTAACACATTAACTTGTTTTTTTCTTGAAAAGCCCATAAAATATGAGGGAAACAGGTGAAAAGTGAAACGTGTATATTTCCAAGGTTTGAAGATGTATTTATTATTACAAAAAAAAAAAAAAAAAATTTACACTAATTGTCAAATGGACACTTTACCTACAAGTGATGGTTACAAACTTGGACCCCATGAGACATGGAAACCAGTGTGTGTGTGTGTGTGTGTGTGTGTGTGTGTGTGTGTGGTTTGATAGGTCAGGAAGTATGAAAGCCATGTGTGGGCAGGTAGAAGTGGAGCCGAATAGGTCGGTCAAGGATGGTCTGTGTGGAAGTAGATGGAAAACAAAAGAGGGTGTGAGTGTGTATGGTCATCATTCTTCTCTCTCTCTCACACACACACACACACACACACACACACAGTGACGGACACACCGACCTGCACGCCTCTGCCCTCCTCTTCCTCTTCCTCCTCCATCTCTCTTATTCTAATCTCCAGCTAATCTTTTCTCATTCTTACCTCCCCAAACCGACTCATATTTCACCGGCCGTATCTTTACATTTTCTATTATCCACAACTGAAAAATGTGACCATTGGAGCCACTGTTGTGAAATAAAATATGAATCATCTTAGATAAAGATATGGTGCGGTTATTATTTATTTATTTATTTCAGTTTTTTTTTTTTTTTCCCTTTTCTTTTTTTTTTGTTTGTTTGTTTGGTTTTTTTCTGGAGTTCCCAGTTAGCCATCGCTGGCCTGTGTGAAATAACTTATTCTTTCCAAACTCACTGTCAGGCACACAAACTCATATTTCTATACATTTCTGGATAAAATAAGGTTGTTTTAGAAAAAGACAAAAAAAAAAACAAAAAAAAAAACAGATCAAGGGCTGCTGACCAGCTAGCTAGTGGTGTCTGATCAGATTGGGACACCCAGAATGTAATACAGTACACACACATACATACACACACACAACCCTTGTATCTACAACTCTGCCAGATATATATAATAGAGAGAGAAATAGGAAATATGAAGCCTTCAGCAGCAGCGCAGCAGCGTTACGTATGAGGGGAGATCCCATCGGTCCCACTCTGTATTTAGTATTTCTCGTGAGTAATCTTTTGTCATTTTATCACAAGAAATGAAATAATGGGGCAATCCTCTAATGAAAAATGAGGCCATTGCAGCAGCACAGGGAAGACCGAGAGACAAAGAGGAAAGAAAAAGAAAGAAAAAGGTTTGGATTTAAGGCTTTCAAGGATTTCAAAAGCCTCTGTTCACCAGAAAAAAAGAAAAAAAAAAAAACCTGGAGGTGCACATCCTTAATGAGGCTAAATTAAATAAGAACACACATCCTATTTCCACTGGTTTTAAAGGGAAGGAGACGTTTTTGGGTTCAAAACCTGTAACGGTGTTAATTTGACTCGGATGCGATGTAAAAAAAAAAAAATCCAAACGGGAATAATGACACTGACGTTGAAAAACCTACAACTTTACAGCTGTGACCCTACAATTTAATCACACATTTTCTAAAAATTACAAGTTTGATATTTTAGGTGTAAACGCAGAAAGGTTTTTTAAGGAAAATAACTGAAAATACCTTTAGTGCATTTTATAAAGCAACCATTAAATGCCTCACCGTCCAGTGGCTGAAACGTGAACGCCCCACATGTAACAGCTGGACGGAGCAAGAAAAGGAAATCTATCAGATGGAGCTAAAGACCATATTAGTATTTAGAATTCAGGAGGGAATATTTACCATGATTCACCTTTTAAATGCAATAAGTGTTCAGATGGGCTAATTTACTGGGATGGTATTTTTTTGTTTTTGTTTTGTGTGTGTGTGTGTGTGTGTGTGTGTGTGTGGGGGGGGGGGGGGGGGTTCTTCTCTTATTTTATTTGCAGTTTTCTTTATTGTGTCATTTATTGTCATCTACTGCAGATATCTGTCTGTAGGATATTTTTGAAGAGATATGTTTATGTGTGTAAAGAGCCTTAACTAAATTAAAATGAAGGGGGGGGGGGGGGGGGGGTCCAACTAATTTACAACAGATGTGTCTGTTTCCTTCTGCATTTAAACATTAAAAACTGTCCCTGAACATCACGTCATATTAATTCTCCTGCGGTCAGTGAATGCATCACCTGGCGCTGTTTCTGATCTAGTCATGTTTGTTGCTAAATGGTTTCAGTCGTATGATAAACGTTGGTATAGACGTGTAGAATGGTTGTGTGTGGCGCTGAGCAGATGGCTGGTTCTGTTCCATGGTTCCAAAAACATACAACCCACAACGTGGTTTTGCAGCAACTGGTCTCTGTTAACCGTACAAGTCGCATTATTTTTCTCCTTCAAGTGGTATTTCTTAAATCTTAAGTTTTGTCATTGATTCATCTGCTTCCTGCAAATGGATTCTATCAATCAGCTGCCGTCCCAGGGGAGACAAGCAGCGTCAAAACAAGAGGACGCTAAACCGTTTCAGTCTAAGGGACAAAGGCAGCGGCGGGTGGATGAAATGAACACTATGAAAATAATTCGGCACTTATAATGATGGGCAAACACGCCAGTGAGTAAATAGATAAATAAATGCTAAACCCTAACACTGACTCTTCAACTCCTCTGAAAACATGCACAAACACTTAAACATCCAACGTCCCCGCGCTGTTAAAAGCCAATAATTTTCAAGCTTCATTTAGATAAAGTTATTTATCCCTGTGCAGAGCGGAGATAGAAAGAGGTCGTTTCCTCTCATGCAGACACATACACACACACACACACACATCCAGCGGCTTTTACACTTTTTCATCTCCTTCATTGTGTGTGTGTGTGTAGCTGCTGTTAAAATGTGTGTGACAGACAGTCTCTCCTTCCATGCATCTGTGTTTAATTAAAGGCAGAGTTTCGGCATCCCGAGCCTCCGTCACAGCCTGCGCTCACATACACACAAACGCAGCCACCGAGCAGGCGAAGGAGGGAGGCTGGCCCTAATGTGCATAATTAACTTAACCCCCATCACTTGACTTTAAAAGGGCTGTTTGGAGGACTGAGCCAGGCAAATGGAGGCTGGGAGAGTGGTCCTTTATGTCTAAAATATTCATTACTGCATTTCAGAGCGTTTTCGAGCATCCTCTGATTTTTGTTTTCTCGTTGGGAGGACAGATTGTTGCTAAGCACCTCAGAGAAGACAGGAGAGGCTAGTGGGAAACAGGACGAATCACTCTCTCACACACACACACACACACACACACACACATTACAGCCTGGGAGGATCTCATGCGGTTACACTCCTCTACTTCTGACTTTGGAACGAGAGACGAGAGTCTTTGCATGAGAAACATGGTGTAAACGGCCAAGAGAGGCTGTCAGGGCGAAGGCCGAGCAGGAGGCGGAGAAGAAAAGAGGATGGGAACAGGAGTGACTGGCCAAGAAAACCTCTGGCCCTGCGGCCTGCTCCTTCTGCCTCCTCCTCCTCCTCCTCCTGCTGTGCCAGTGCTGACTGCTACCAGCCACACACTTCACCTCCCATCAGGGTCAGGGCGCCAGAGAAAAGGTCAGTTTGCCGACAGCTGATTGGCCAGGACGGCTCCGGTCGGCGGCCGGTAGCCAATGGGCATCCTGACGCACCTGATGTGACACACTCTGCTCCGAGCATTCTCTGCACAACAGGCCAGAGAGGAAGAGCGGAGTGAAAACAACACACAACATCAACAAAGTCCAACAAGAACAGAGTGTCCAGGCCTAGAGCGGTGCGTTCAGCTGACACCCAGAAGACGCACGTTTACATCCAAATACACGCGTCTGTGACATAAAGACTGCAAATCAGCTGATTATGACAAAAACAGACACATTATATTAATTAAATACATATACATACACAGACACCAAGAGTGAGCCCACTTCTAGACTCTGAACCCCCCCCCCCACACACACACACACACACACACACACTAACACACCCTAACCATGACAAGTCAATCCAGGAAATTAAAATGGATATATTCATATTTCTGTGTATTAAGCAGTGGGAAATGCATATTCATAATTGGCCAGTTGCTAATTATCCAGTAATAAGAGTGTGTGTGTGTGTGTGTGTGCATGTGTGCGTGTGTGTGTGTGTGTGTGTGCATGTGTGCGTGTGTGTGTGTGTGTGTGTGTGTGTGTGTGTGGTTATTTAATGGGTAATTAGCTGAGATAAGAAACTAATAAGCACTGTACCTCAAACACTGGCTCCTATTACAGTGACTCTACAAATGTATCCCGAAAAAAAAAACATCATGTGGATGGAAAAAACAAGATGCTAGAGTAAATCAAAACCACACACACATATATACACGCACAGGCTGAGCAGGGCTATAAAAAGTGCAAAGGGCCAAACTGCAGGGCTGTCTGAGTGTATATGTACATGTATGTCAGTGTGTGTTTGCCTGGCGGCCTGGCTGTTCGAGTGGCTCATACTGGAACTGATCAAAGAAGACGCATCATTTTTGGGCATGTATGCACCAGCCAACCCCTCCCTCCATGTTCACCCCCCCCCCCCCCCCCCCCCCCTCCATAATAGAACACAATAAGAACCAGCAGATCCGTCGTCAGCGGCTGATGTGGACGGACACGAGCAGGAAATGGATTTGGAAACCTCCTCCAGCGCTCTGTCACATTTCTTTGCACTTGGTTTCTGACAAAGAAGACGCATCACCGTTCTGTTTGACCCCCCCCCCCCCCCATCGCAGTCTTTTTCCTTTTTCCCTCTCACACAAGTATTTGACTTATGCAGGAAATGTGGGTGGAGCCAGCTGTCATCATTGTTGTTGTTGTTGTTGTTGTGCCCTTGAGCAAACATGTCAACCTGAACAAGTTAAAAGTCTGAGTTCAAAGGCGTGATATGGTGGGGTAAGGGGGGTGGTGGTGGTGATGGGGGGGTTATAGGTGGGTTGGTTTTACTCATCTACAATTCTGTTTCTTACTATATTGAGTGGCTGATTACAGCATTAAAAAAGTGATGCCAGACACAACATGCCCCGCCCCTCACACGTACTATGGTATATTTTGGCATCGGTCAAATTGATGTCATTATCTCATCAGCAGCATATATACACATATACTATATGTATGATGGTGTTATTATATATAGACATATGGTGATGCCAGCATAAATGCACATATACGTATGATGATGTCAATACATATACATATATGGTGGTGTCAGCGTGTATATACACACATGTTCATATGTTGATGTCAGCATAAGCATGTCTGAAAACTGCCCCTATATATGTGACAAGTTCAAAGTAAATTGAAATAAAATGTATGTTTTTATAGGTATTTGAAATTCAACCCAATATATGTACATGGAAACATTTTTGAATTGATAAAAAAAAATTGAACTTCGACCTACTTTTATAATCACATCTGGTCTGGGAGCCTGGGAATCTGTAAAGTTTAAACCCAGTTTGGTATGAATTCAACCAATACAACAAAGCTAAACCAATAATAAGTGTCAGACATAGTCAGGGTTAATTCTAGCTCCTTTTCTGTCTCCAGACCATAATATGTGACATGAGGATGCATGTCTGCGTTCCAGTGTTCCAGTGAACCCCAGCAGATCCAGTGGATTCCAGCCCAGCTCTCTGCCACTGGAAGCCACTGCTAATATTTGCCCGGCTCACTTCTAATACACATCAGCATCAGGAGTGTGTTTTCACTGTACTGTTGCAAGCCAGAGAAAATATTTGCTTCCCTCGGCGCTCCCCCACTTCATCTGTAAACCCTCCTTCTGCAGCCGCCGAGCCCAACTTTACTCACACACACACCAACAGCCGTCCCCTTGATAGATAAATGGCGAGTGGATTTGCTTAGCAAATTGTTATGCCGCCTAAAACGACAAGACTTGTGTGGTAAAGATACATGTAAATAGTTGACGGGCAGAAAATGATTTTCCGTGATAGGCGGCCATTAGGCTGGTGCTCTCCAGCGTGGAGGGCTGTTATTGGAAGGGAAACCCTACACGACTACACACACGCTAACCGCCCGGTCCACCAAGGCTGCGCACACACACCAACACACACATGTGCTTTAACACTCCACAAATGGGCTGTTTTGCTTCTCATTTTTCCTCTGGCTTGTGAAACATCATGACATTGTGGAGCCAGCCCCATTAAGGTAGGGCTTTAAAGCAAACATTACAGTGTCATCACACCACTTCAGACCTCCCCTCACACTGAATATCAAAGCCAGAAGAGCTGTCAAAAGCCTATATTAATCAATTTCAAACTGAACAGAAAATTGTTTCCTACTCTCCACCCTAACGGCTCTGATTTAGAGCAATCTGGAAACCTCTGGAAAAAGAATTCACCTCCGAAACTCCGGAGTGAGAAAAGAAAGGCAGGAGGAGGAGGAGGAGGAGGAGGAGAAGAAGGGAAAGAAAGGAGAAAAGAAAAAGTCAGGGTCTAATTAGGAGTAATTACAGCCTTTTCATTTCCAACATGATGAAATAATTTGATTCTTTTTAAAGACGGGGGTCTGGTTTGCCTCAGCGCAGACAAAGCGCCCCTACGTCGAGGGTTGAGAGCTGGAGCAGGACAATGGCGGTCCTTCTGAGAGCCCGGCGTCACAGCGGCCCATAAATCATGCCAAAGGTAGGTTTCAGACACAGCTATTTGACTGTGCCTGGCTGATGGCAGCCATACAGGGGTGACCCACATTAGCGAGATAAAATAAATATGGGCAATGGCAGCGTTGAGATGGAGGAGAAGTGACACGTTAGAAGGAGAAAGGGGACGTACGTCACCCCCAAACACTCCAACAGACATTCACGGAGCATCGACGGACGACCATGTTGTTCCAATTCACTCTGCAGCCATGAAGTAAGAAACAAAAATGTATTTCGTTTCATCTCGGAGGAACTACTCCTATAAGGATGGAAATAATCAAATAGTCTTTGGTGAAAAGAAGAGGAAGGTCTGCGAGATGTGGCCGGGTATCGTGTTTGAAAATGACGATGATGGAGTAAGCAGGAAAACGTTTCATCAGCAATAAGAGAAAAAATAGGGAGGGTGCCATTAGAGAAGAATAAGGGCGAGACACAAAGAAAGAAAGAGAGGAAGAAGGATGCTGGGGCATAATTACACGTAAAATGCAGAGAAATTAGCATAGAGAGTAAGGGCTTCTAGTTTGTGTCTCTCTCAGGCATCCTCCCAGAGGTTCTCCCATTGGAAGAGTTAAGGTAAGAAAAGAACTCCGGCTAACTTCCACTCCTTTTCATCTTACTAAGGACACAGCACATTTAGGGCTTTCACAGCTTAAAAGGCCTCCTTAATCAACACCAACTCTTTCATGTGTTCAGCAATAAAGAGAAAAAATTCCTGTTTCCAAAGGCTAACAAGAAGAAAATTGAGAATGTCTTGAGTCAAGTTCTAAACTGAAGAGTGGAGGAGTGGTGAACAAACACAAGGAACAATTCTTAATATACAATACGTGTATATTAATGACATTATCACATCCGTTTCGGAGAATATATCAAATATTTGGTGCATTGTGCAGGATTTCGCAACTTTTAATAAATTCGTTTGCAATGATTAACCTGAGACAGAAGAACGTTTGGAGTTAAAACACAGCATTAGGATAAAAAAAAAAAAAAACAACTCTGGTACAAAATGTGATTAAGAGCTATAAAAAAAGTAGGTTCCTCTGTGTGTGTGTGTGTGTGTGTGTGTGTGTGTGTGTGTGTGTGTGTGTGTGTGGGTGGGGGGGGTTCTTTAAGGGAAATGGGCTGACAGGAGTCTGACTGAACCCAGGCAGAGGCCAAGTGAGGAAGTTGAACACCAGCATCCCTGCTCAGCATCAGCACCGACGCCAGCTTGGAGCAATCTCCTCCAACTCTACCTGTCAATCACTGAATTCAGACCCCGCCCCTTCAGGCACTGGAGGGGGGTTCGCCCTGTCAAGACCCCAGGGGCCCACGTCCAAAGAGAACACTTCATCGACGTTTGTCCCTTTACACTTCAAAGACACTGACTAAATAGACATTATTTTACAGCACAGGTGTCAAACATACGGCCCGTGGACCAAAGTGAGTCGCCAACAGCTCCAATCTGGTCCATGGGATGAATGTGTGAAATAAAAAAAAAAAATTAATAAAATACAATGAATTATGTTTAAATCAGTTTATATTTGATCTAAATATATATGATCTAATTATATATGATCTAAAGTAGATCAGAACCGGTCAAATAAGAATAGAATAAACCTGTAATTAATGGTAAATACACAGTTTTGTCTAAAGATTTTTTTTTAAATATGTAAATTCACACAAATTACAACCAAACAATGGGAATAAACTGAACAAACACAAACCTGTAATTTCTTATGAGCAGTAAGTGAACAATATTTCATTCATGTTACACAAGTTTTTGTTCATTTTTCTGCAGGTTTTGTTCATTGGGTCATAATATTTGTTGGGTTTTTCTGTTAATTTTTTCCATGTTTTGGAAATTTTGGTTCATTTTCGTAAAAGGTTTCCTCTTTGTTTTGTTCACATTCATTGTTTTTTTCCCAGTTAATTGTGTTCACATTTCTCAAATTTCTCAAAATGAAAAAATCTGTGTACTTGTAGACCCACTGTGATCTAAAAGTTATAATATGCATATGGAAATGATACATTGCTGTAGAATATTATCAAAATTATTTTTGCAGATATAAACATTTTGAACATGCAATTTCACTTTTTAGTACTTTACTGCTCTGAACTGAAATTAATTTGACACCTGTTTTATAGAACGTGTGCCATACGGTATTAGATTATGAAAGACTAAAACATGATGGTGGAGTATTCAGAGTATTCAGTCAGAACCAGAGAGGATTGAAAAGAACTCACTTACATCATGTGGAATTGGTTTGGCTTTTCCCCAAACCACAAAGTGCAAATAACAGTAATTTGCTAAATTTCCACAGATACATTTCATACATGGGATGGAAACAGTATGAACTAGTGATTGATTGATATGGATTTTTTGGGGCCAATAACTTTTTTTTTTTTTAATTCGCAGAGGACCAAAACACACTGCTGATATTTCTCTGCGAAATTATAAATGTCAGAAAATTGTCTTTTTTGAAAGGAAACATTTATTGAAGTAAAAATAATACTATACTGGTTTTAAAAAAAGGTAAGGTCACGAGGGTGGAATCAAATCACGCAACACAATTCAAAATTACTTGGTATTTGCAGGTTAATTTACTATGAAAACTTTGAATATTATGTGAAAATACAGAATACAACTGACTCTTCCTACTCGGTTTATTAAAGGAAGCTTTATTATCATTCAGTCACAGAGAAAATTTGCCATTTTGACCCATAGTCAGCAATAGCAATAAATAACTAATAAATAAATTAATATGTTAAAAATCTAAGGTTGATAATACAATAATTAGATACATCTAAAAAAAAAAGTAGCTTAAAATATAGATAGATGATGATGCTCTTTACAATTCTAACCTAAACACAGTTAGGGTTGTAAATAATATCATTAACTATGGTTTTAAACTGAATTTTATACATATATTTTCCGAACAACAATGATATATTTAGTTTTACTGGAATAATTCCAGTTCTCATCGATACATACAATTAAAAATAAAAAATTATGACAGTTGCTGTAAACTTTGCCTGTCAGTAAATCATAGCAGAGGAAAAGAGAGCATATTGGCCAACGCGACAGGCCAACCCCTATTAAAGGAAAAAATTAAAATTGAAAAAATATATATCGGCCTGATATATAAACCAGCCAACATATTGCTCACATTCATATTCATATTTTTAAGGGTAAACTGAAAACCTACCTTTTTAACTTAGCTTTTAGTTACATTTTACTCTTAACATTATTTCATTCTGCTATTTTATGTATTTACTTTTATTTTATTACTATTATTTATTTATTTATTCTATTCTTTTCAACTCTGTAAATCTTTTAACTTGTTCCTACAACTGCTGGATGGGGGGGGGGGGCTACAAGCAACATGTATGTTTGTAAAATGCTATATGAATACACTTTTATTGATTGATTGATTAATTGATTGATTAATATTGCTCCAGGCTGCATTTTTGACACCTGTCGCTAAAAAGCAAACAACCCGTTTCTGAGAAGAGGAGCAAATGGAGAAAAGACTGAACGGAAGCACTGACTGGAACCTGCACAACAGAGGATTCCCTTCAAACGGGTTCTAAAGCAGGGGTTCTAAAAGACGCTTAACTCATAAAAACCCAAACAGCCACCAACGACCAAAACTACCCAGTTGAAAACTTTAATAACTTTAATCCTATTAATCCATGTCAATAATTGTTGTAAAATACAGTTTATCATCATCTTCATGATCATCAGATGTGACCTTTTTGGATGTTTAGAAGCTCTGTAGTTACCGTGGAAACACAATCATCTTCTCCAACATTGTTTCACCAGTAAAACCAATGGAGTTGAATTAATGACAGTAGATGGCCACACTGGCTTTAACTTCACTTGATGATACATTTTGCCAAAAAAGTTACTTTTCCTTCAGTTTTCTCCATTTTTGATATTATAACCCTCAAATTTAATCAAAGCTTTTATGAACGTCTACATGATTTTTTAAGTTAAATATTGGAAAATACTTGATGTTCACTGAAAACAACACAAAACAGAGGATTATGTCATAGTATATTGTGACGAATGACAAAAAAAAAAAAGGAAAATATCCTCCTGAGACCCAGTAAGTCAACATTTCTGCCATTTTACATTCAATAATTGCCTTAATTGGAAACGGCATGATGCAACCGTTTTTTTCAGGATATATTTTCATCATTTCTTTTTAGTATAATGTCCTTTTCAGTGGACTTTTTTAATCAATATGTCAAACTCTCGTTCACTACACAAGACAAAAATGCATTGCTGGCTCTCAGGAGGATATCGGGAAGACAATATTTTGGTGCTGACACAAAAGCAACACTAGGTCTTTATGGGTTAAAGGAGTAGACCTCGATACGAGCCACCCACACCTAAACACTCCTGAAGCCAATGAGACCATGAGTTTTTGGTGATTTTTTTTCCCCCTCCTCCCCTCCTGTTCAGAAACTGGCAAATTAGTCTCAAAGATCAATGTAAAGAACGGTGATAAAATCCAGATGCTGATGTTATTTTTTTTAAACAGCGGTGTGATATTTGGTGCCACGTTTCCCGGCCCTTTTTTTTTTTTTTTTTTTTTTCATGTTTGTTCTGTGTTCATGTGTTGCTAACCGTCCTCCTGCAGTGTGTCCACGTTCCTGTGTTCCAGCCGGTTCTTCTTGCTGCATTAAACATTTGTGTTTGGGAGTAAAGATGTGCAGATGTGAAACCCTGTCACCGTCGGTTAGACTCCTCGGCCTCCTTTGATATCCACTTGCCTCATTCTCTGCAGGTGCTAGTCAAAACCCGGAATCACTGAATACAAATCTGTTGTATGAAAAGTGATTTTTGCCTACGAGATGATGTTTGATTTATGTCGGGGCGATCCGCCGCTATCTACACAGCTTCACGTTTGTTTTCCCTGTATGTGTGTGTGTGTGTGCGTGCGCCTGTGTGTCCGTGTGTATCTGTGTCCGATTCCAAGAGAACCGGAAAATAAAAGCAACAGAGATGATGGAGGTCAGAGCCCCCTTTCATGCTTACAATCATAGCCGAGGCCCCATTGGGCGTGTAAAGCCGAGCCGAGCATCTGTCTGTCTCTTCTCTCCAAATCACACACACACACAGAGGCTGATACAGACGTAACTACCAGACCCCCCCCTCCACACACACACACACACACACCCCAAGCCCCCCTCATCCACCTGGCCGTTTGATGATGCCTCACTCGCTCATGACAACGCATCGATTTTACTTCTAGCCGCCGTGTAAGCCGTCCGCCTGGAGGAATCCATTAGGGCCAAACAGTTCTCATCCTCCCATTGAGTGACAGCCATGACAGCCCCCCACCCCCAATTGGCTCATTGCAGACTGACAGCTCTGCACTCAGACGGGCCTTTTTCACAGCAGCTCTAATAGTTTAAAACGCTTACCATTACCCAGCACAGACGCATGGGGGCCAGATAGCGGCTGTTGAGGGTAAGGTGTTTTGGCAGGACGGCCCCCGCTCAGAGCCACACCCCCTCCTCTGCCTCTAGACGCCTGCATCAAATGTGTCCATTCCCTATCATTTTCTAACGGTGGCTTTCTGGAGAAACTCTCATCGGGAAATCTGTGATCTTTCGATCAACCCACCCTGCACTTTCAGAGAGAGAGAGAGAGAGAGAGAGAGAGAGAGACAGAAAAGAGCAAACCCAAACAAACAACTGACATAAACATCTGTATTTAGACCCGAGGTGTCAAAGTTGGTTCAGTTCAGGTTATACCAGTACAATCTGACCAATGAAATTATAACACAGTTACCTAGGAATAAAATGTTTTGGAGGAAAAAAGGGAAAATTACATTCTGAAAAATATTTACATCTATAAACTAAAAATGAATGGAAGCTGAAAAATAAGAATAATAAATGCAATTTTCATAATATTATCCCTCAATATAACATACAGATCAAAGTGGAACTAAAAATAGGTAAAGCATTTATCAACAGGCAGAACATTAGTATAATTACACTGATTTACTTGAAGACATTTGCATTTTTTCATATTCATTCATGTTTTCACATATTTAGTGAAAGGATAGTTCGTAAATTTAAACATTTTTATATAATTGTACTTTTTATTTTTACACTAAAACAAAGATAACCATATGGAGTTGTCATTATCCACCAGTTATTACGAGGGTTTGTTATTGCTTTGATCTACTTTAGATCATATTGGTCTGAATGTGGAACCTGAACTAAAATGGTAATTAATATCTTAAGCGCAATTTTTGGATTAACACATCTTCATCTAATGGGCCGATGTCACATAGAAAAGTCTCATCCCAGGTCAGTTTTCTACCCTGGAAATCTGACCCAACCTATAGAGCCCCCCACCCCGCATATGAACTTTTACTGTATGTTAATAAAAAAAAAAAATTCTAATACATTTCTGTATCATAATAAGCTTAAATATATGTGTCAAACTTGATATTTTCACCATGAACTACGAAATCAATTCTGTTTATTTTAGAGCTGCGCATCACAGGCATGAAATGTACCTGAAATTATGTGGGGAAAATGTAGGGAAAATAGGTTTTATGAATTTAATTTGTGAGATATAATATTTGTCACAAAAACTAGCATTGAATATGATTACAGAGAACAGATTACAGTAAAGAGTTGAATCAATACAAATATTGGGCTCAATAACAGGTGGTTCACTGATAAATTTCTAAGGAATGCATGATGGGTAATACTGTACATTCATGTGCCTTTCATAACATACAGTATATGTTTGTGCTTTATTGAGGGTGGTTCACTTTTCCATGGGGGGGTCAGAGTTCTAGAATAGAAACCTCGTATGTTCAGACCCACAGGTTTATGGACCCCAAGTATCTGTACATAACCACCTTCCACACCACCGGTAAAGGCTGGATAGACACTGTGAATACTTCCTCTGTGTGCAATAGCCTGGTGGAGGGTAGAGGTATGGGGGGGGGCAGATCATGTGTGGATCTGTACATGTTGGTGGCTGAGTTAAAGTGAATATCGGACCACATTTGGGAGCAGCGGACGGGGCTCCAGACCATGTCACAGTGCTGACGAGGTGAAGTAAAAGAGGATGTAACAGTTAGAGCAGAGGTGTCAAACATGTGACCCCCCCCCAAGAGGTTACAGTCCGACCCATGGGATGAATTTTAAAAGTGCGAAAAATTGCACTGAAGAAAATAAATAGCATAAGAATCTAGAAATAATGACTTCAAAAGGTTGTTCTTGGTTGAATGTGAAATGTTTTCTCTGTGGTTTAGTGGAAAAAGCATTAAATTATGAACATATTTTTAATATAATATAATATATTTACACTCACAAACTATCCTTTAACAATAAAATGTTAATAACCTAAACAAATATGAACAACCTGCAATGTCGAAAGAAAATGTAGCACAGTTTTATCAATATTTAGCCTGTTCTTAATGTCTTTGGCCATTGTAGACCTGATACATATGTAGAAAAGATAAGTTTAGGGGGGCGTAACATTGACAAAATTAGTGATCGACTCATATGGATTTTTTTTAGACCAGCCTTTGCCGATGACCAACATTTCTAAGCCAATATTTCAAGCCGATTGACAACTAATGAACTACATTTTTTTCCCCACTAAAACAATTTGGAGTCATCATTATTTATTGCTCATTATTGTACTGGTCGGGCTCAATGGAAATCAAACTGGGCTGAATGTGGAACCTGGATGAGAATGAGTTGGACCGACCCCCCAGAGTTAACGCATAAAGACCCAGCACTACTTTTGTATCACTTCCCAAATTAACTTTTATCTGTATCTGACCTTTCTTAAGTAATATCATCCACTGTATTTTCCATTTTAACAGTATAAACCGGGTATTTTCTCATATTTAATTTACTGATAATGAAAATCTTCATAAAAAAATTTAGATTAAAGGTGAGCGTTATATCAAAAACAGAGAAAACTGCAGAAAGAGTGACTTTACTTACTGGAAAAAACACAAGATAATTAAGACAATATTACAATAAATCACACCAGAAAAGTAAAAGGGAGAGAAAAGTTAATTCATTTACGAACTGCCACAAAAGTAATGCTGGGTCTTTATCTGTTAAGGCCTTGTTTGTCAACCATGTGTGTAAGTTTCTAATATTTCAAAGTCATAGTCCTTCCAGGGGTGACGTTGTTTCTTGTTTTTAGAAAGAATCCCGCCTCAGAAACACAAACCTGAATGCCACTAACACCCACACTTAAATATGTATTTTTCTATTCACACAGACATTATTAAGAGTTTCCCAAATGCACCGTGGCTCTGGTTTCATGCGACCTTCGCTGCTCTAATATTCCACTTCAAAGGCTCATATAAATTCTGTCCCAAACGCCTTCTTCGCAGTCCCAGTCCTGTATGATATAAAGACTTTAAAAGTCACACACTTCAGTGCGTTTTCACCTGAGCCGTGCGGTCTGGGCTCCACCGTCGGCTTTCTGCGACGCATGTTCTCCATCTCAACAACCGCTCAGGAAGAAAAAGCATGACCTCACATAAAAACGACCCCGGGAGGAAACTCAAGTGTCAGACGCGCACGGAAAAACGCCCGAAAAGAAGGGAAACAGGAGGGGGAAACGCCGAACAAGTACCCTATGATTAATTAGCTAATAATTAAGTCACGGGGTAATATGCATTTTTCAATTAATTAAACCTTGCCTTGCGCCATAAATCAAGCGAAACTGTCATTGTTTCACCATTTAAATATATACATTTCTAAGCAATAATACTGTTGATTGCTTAACTGCGGGGCTCATCAGGGAGCGGAGCCGTGACATGTGCGTGGCAGCCGTCGACTCAGTCCACTGCCCCAAAACCTTTGACGGGCCCACGAGTCGGGAGGCAGCCACCACAGCCGCGCTGGAGGCCACCACCACTCAGATGCCACATCACACACCTCCAACACCGGCCTACGACAGTCGACGTGTTTTACACACACACACACACGATGCTTACTTAGCATGTCTGCATTCTAAAAAGAATAGATGCTCTTCTTTACAAATACAGTTTATCATCACACGACCGTCAATCACACAAACATGGGGCCTATTCAAGCAAAGTGACATAATATCTCTGTTTGCTTTCATTGCTCACAAAGGAAATTCATTACTTCACATTTGCAAATGCAGAAGCCAATAGATGCAATCATTATCTAAAATATATAGTTTGTCACCGTTGGCAAATGATGGTATATTTTTCTTCCCAATGGTTCAGACGTTAATTTGCTGAAACATGATGTTGTAAAATGACAAAAACAAAGACACACACACACACACACACACACACACACACACGTGCATGCATATAAATTCCAGGAGCAGTGTGACACGCAGACGTATAATGAACAATATGAACCACTGCCATCATTATCCTACACAATGTATTTGTTATCACTGCTCCCATAATGAAGTGTCTGTTTGATGGTTGGTACAAAGTCCTATTGCTCAATTGCTTATCATAAAATGACATCAATATATCCATGTGGACACAAACACACACACACACACACACACACACACACACACACGGAAACTCACAGTTCAGCTGCAATTAATCAGGAAGGAAAAAAAAGCGCCTGAGTGTGCAGCCCCGACCACAGCTTTAGGCTTCATTTTCTACCTCTTAAACCACTACCTTGCCCTTTTCTTTTTCTTTTCTTCTTTAAAATTTTCATGTTGATTTATTATTACTCCCTGAATAGTGAGAGACTACGGTGCAGTGTGTTATTACAGCCGCTCCATAAAGGTGTAAATTAACCCGTATGGAAGTGCGACCCCTCTAAACATCCCGTCTGCTGGGACCTGATCCTCCTGAAGTCCTGTCTGTAAGTTGCAGTCTGGTCTTTTCACTCTCTTTTTCTACGTGTCTAAGTTTTTGAAGGAACTTGGTCTTGTCGTAACCATTTTGCCCTTGGCTAGCATACTAATACGGCCTTGGGTTGGAATAAATTACTGCTCAGATTAGCAGGAAGGATGAAGAGGAGGTTTTATTTTTAGAAATTAGAATATTTATTACATTATTAAAAAGGGAACATCCTTTGATTCCTCTGGTGTCTTTTTTTTTTTTTACCCCCTCTTCCCCAAACTGCCTACCTGTGTAGAAACACAACTCTTCAGTGGACGTGAACGTGGCTCAGGGACATGAAAGCAGCCCATTGCCGCCGCCGCCGAGCTCGGCACACCACACAAACTCCAAATGTACTGCCACAGCATATTTCTTCCACCCTGCACCCACCTCAGTCTCCTTCATTATTCAATCAAATCATTTGTTATAGGATCAAAATATGGGTTATTAATAAAGGATCAACAACCGCATGCAAATAGCCATCGCACAAGCGTGTACACCAACAAGCATCCGCCTCAGAGTGGAGACGGTCATGTGAAACGATGAACAGTTTGTGAAAATTTGGTTTGAGTTGAGCGACTGAACTGAACCGGACCGACAATAAACACAGACCCCCCCACCCCATATACTGACCACCTTAACAATCAGTCACCATTATCACTTTATTTCCTTGAACTGCTTGTGTACAATGTGTAATATGCAGCTTTGTTATATTATACTTTAGTGGATTTTATAGTAGTGTGGATTATTCTCTTTAGTTTTATCCATTGTATCTATTATTTGATCCTATTTCATACAAACACACAAACTTGTGGAAGTACACTTCATTCTATCAGGACTGATCATTGAATGATAGTAAAGATGAGTGACTTCCAGATGGTTGTGTGAAAATGGGAGTCTTGTTTTTCTTTGTACCTTCTATTTGATTTAATGGAAGTAGACTTCAGTCAGTTTTCACTGGTGAACATCGCTGGGCATCACGTCAACACAGAAAGTTACTCCCTGGTCAAGAAGAGCAAAAGCCCAGAAAACTTCACAAATATTGTTTTCTCAAATGATTTTATGACAAGGGAGCAACAAAGCTGTAACAGGATTAGTCTACTGTGTCTGAATCCATTTACCTGAAAATTGACCATACACTGATTTCATTTTAATCACAACCGACCCCTTTAATTATTGCAGTAATTAGTCAAATATACGTGCCTTCACTTCATATTGATCGATGCTGTGTGTACAGTTAGTGATGCAGAGGTCTGAGTATTGACCAATACCCCCCTTTCCTGCACTCACGTTAACACACGCCCCTTTAACCCCACCCCCTCACCCCCCCGCAGCTCTCACTTCCCCTCGGGGGCTCTGGTATCTCTGAGTAACGCTGTGTGCTGCCCCCCGGCGCCTGGCGGAGGGGTGGGGGGGGTGCGTGTTGGGTGGGTGGTGTTTAGGCTGATGGGCCCTGAACAGGACAGATGACCAGCAGAGCAGAAGAAGCTGCAGCTCTGAATAACTCCTCCATCCCTCTGTCACGTCACAAGGGATTGGGCGGCGTGCGAGACACCCAGGCTAAGTGTTGTGACGCCTAATTACCACCAGCAGCAGCAGCAGCACCCATGGCAGAGAGGCGTTTGGATGGACGAGAGAGAAACAGAAGGAGAGAGAGAAAGAGAAAGAAAGAGAGAGAGAGAGAGAGAGAGAGAGCGAGAGAGAGAGAGAGAGAGAGAGAGAGAGAGAGAGAGAGAGAGAGAGAGACAGAGAGACAGAGAGAGAGAGAGAGAGAGAGAGAGAGACAGAGAGAGAGAGAGAGAGAGAGAGAGAGACAGAGAGAGAGAGAGAGAGAGAGAGAGACAGAGAGAGAGAGAGAGAGAGAGATGGCCTGGCGACACCAAACAGGTCCATGGTAATGGATGAAGAGACGTGCAGGTGGGTTTGAGGAGGAGTTAGAGTCACTTTACTGACTCATCCAAACACTTCCTCATGTCCTTCTTTCCCTCCTTTTATTTATTACAAGCTTTTCCTCTCCTTCCCACAAACGAACATGACACTTGGTCCTACTTTATCCAGACTAGACGCCTTTTAACAGCACCTCTGCAGGCTCAGCTGGGCTGTGTGTGGACGCTACAGGGTGGAAACACCAGCAGCTGCTGATTTAGCCTTTTTTTCCCCTCTCTCTTTTAACCTGAAATTTGAGTTTTTATTTAACCTTTATTTAACCAGTTTGGTGTCATTAGTCCCTTTTCCATTTACCCTAAAAAATGCACCAAATTGAAAAAAACAATAATGATAAAATCCTCGTTTTTCGATTAAACGTTTTTACAATGGCAATGGTTTATCGGGGTTGGCAAAACTGGTATATTCCACAAAACTCCAATGGAAAGACCTTTTTTCGCCAGTAGTCAGGTGAATTTAAAAAAAATAGATAGTAATAAACATTACAAGAGAAGAAGAGTTTTAAAAGAAACATGTCGTGGTATGTGTGGGCAAACCAGGAACCCACATCATTGTAATTTAATAGAAGATAGAGAATCTGCAATAATAATAATAATAATGACTATATCTGTAAAACAACATATTTGTGTTTGTCGCCATATTTATGGAAAGACTTCTCACGATAATAAATAAACAAATAATCACATATGTGATTTAATTGGAAAACCGATATTACACACTTCTGTTTTTTTTTTTGTTTTTTTTACATTTAGTATGTATTAGTAACATTTTTCGCATGTATCCAAAGGAAAAGCCAGTATTGAAATAGGGGGAGACTCGGCAAAAATGACAGCGATACAGTCTCATCATTATAGTTTTACAATAATAAATCTATTTGAAACCATATAGAATCTGCGGAAAAATGTACAGACCAAAAGTCAAAAGAACCAGTGTTTGTAGATAAACCTCAGGAAGTTCATCCAGAGGTCGAGAAAATGCAATAAACAAACAACAGCAACCACCAAAACAAAAAAAACATTGAAATGTTTCTTGGTTTGTTTGGTTTTTTTTGGGTTTTTTTTGTTGTTTTGTGAACGGTCTTTATGGTGTTATTGTTGGTTTCTTGATCGTGTCCGTCCATCCGGTCGTACAGTAACGGCCTGTGCGTGGTACAGAACACATGGTCAGGGTGCATTATGGCCAAATGACATGTTTTCTTGCTCTGAGGAACATTCTTGCAGAACCAGTCCTATGCCATTAGCTGTACAGCAAATACGATTTCACGGCATCCATTGAGTCCTTCAGCAGAAATTTGTGTCGAGGCGTTCATGTCGGCTTGAACACAAGAAGCAGCAGGGCCATCACACTCTGGTCCGTCTCATTTAGAGTCGGAATACTTAACACACACAAACACGCACACATACACACACATATATAGAGCCGTCCAGTAGGGAGGGAGGGGGGTGTGTAGCAGCAGAGCGGGTGTTCCCTGGCACACTAATCGGCATGACAGAAATAAAATAAAGAGAGTTGGACTCCGTCAAAACATGTATGGCCCCTTAAACAGAGAGCTAATAAAAGAGCTAAAGCTGCTTGTCCTTTGAGCAGAGCCGGGCCGATCACACACCAACAGTCACATTATCTTAATTCAGGGGATTCTTTTAAGTGTCTCCTTAAACAACGGAGCGAACGCTGCTCGGGAAAGACAAATGAGTTTACCAGTTTTAGCAGGGGTAAGTGCCTAAATCCAGCGCCATCGATTCCTATCTGGGTTATTACGACGAGGCTGTGAGCCGCCGCCGCCACCGCCGCCGCTGTGATGGTCCAAGAGCCTTAAAATATTACAGGGCTAAAGAGGGAGGAGAGACACGGCGTTTAAGGGGAAGCATCTCGTCCTCTGTGCTGGTCAATACCTGGAGGCGCCACAGGAAGGGCATTCACACATGCAAACACTCAGCGGTGACAGTCCGACCCCCCACCCCTCCCACCCCCACCCCACAGTATCGGTAAAGGGATGCCTTCAGAACCAAAACACGGCCCTTCTGACTCCACGGGGGGAATTGATTTTTCTCTCTCTCGTCTTTTTTTCTCCCCGGGGAGGTTCTGGACAGGTTTTTAACCTAACACTCTAACCTAAGTGTTAATGCACAAAGAGACATCATGTCCATTGATCCGCTGGAGCCGCCACCGCGTCTTTAAACATGAAACCAGGGTTTACACCAAACCCTGCACGTTGATAATTATTTACAATTCATACGAGGTTGAAGGAGCTGCTCGGTTTAAATCCATTCAAAGTCATTTTAAAAGAATGGGAAAAAGGATAAATGTGGATGTAGATGTATTTACAACAGATTGAATCAGATTCTGCTTTGAGATGCTTTAAGGAGCACTGTTCTATACATGTAATGCCTTTTTAAATTATTTATGCTGTTTTATACGTCTGTTTTTAGTTTGTGTTTTTTTTGTATGCGATTTTATTTTTGTGTAATTTCTGCTTATTTTTTTTTATCTCAATGAGCTCTTTTCCTGGTTAAATAAAGGTTAACTAAAACAAATAACTACAAAAAACAAAGGTTTATTACAGATTTTGCAAGTCTGAGCCATCTATGCGACGTAGTGGTTTTAATTGTACTTCTTAAAATTCACACACACACAGCTGCTGTTCGTTGTTCAGCCTCAACACAACAAAAACTAATTTAGATTCAGCAAAAAGTTTTGGCAAAATATAGACTACCTGCAACAATGAGTAGGAGTAGGACAAAGAAAGTACTCCAACCCCTCCGGTGGAGTACATCCTGTCTGCTAATTATTGCTAAAAAAAAAAAAAAAAAAAAAAAAAAAAAGAATACAAAAAAAATAAAATAAAATAATAAAGATTAATAATACATTAAAGACAACCAGGAGAAAAAAGCCCAGCCATAAAACATATGTATTTTTAATATGAATCTCACTGAATCAATACCCTCAATTAGCAACAGCAAGCAAATTGCCAGGCAAGGCGTAATTACTGGAAGGTCAGTAGGTATTATTCACAGTCACTTTAGTTTACCACATTAGAACAAGACAGGACGTCGGGCTAAAATTATAAATTCCATTCCCATATCTGTCCTTTTCTGATTTAGATGGATGAAGAATAATTAACTCCTAATTATTCAGATCACTTAAGGCACTTTCTGGATCCACAAAAGAGATGCGGTGGTGTCTGTCAGCCCACTTCAGCTGCTATCATTTAGAGCCATCCGACAACTTGACCAATGACAACGTGAAAAAAAGAAAAAACACAGCGACTGCCTGTCTGTTTCCGCCCGAACCCCCTCCAGCTCCCATCGTTTCTACCTCAGAGGGTCTTAAGGAAGCACACTTCCTTTAAATTCACCCATATGCAAATTTTAAGATGTGATTTGCATTTTAAAGTATTTAACTCCCCATATTTATTGGGCTCTGAGGCCTTGCTGATCATTGATTTATGTGCTTCCGGCAATCATATTTCCATATTTTGTGTGGTTTTTAACGACAGTAATAATTCAAATATGCAAAAAGTTGTTCTTTGAACGATATCTTTAATTATATCCTCAAAGCATCATTCCTTTTTGCTTCTTTTTTTTCCAGAGCTGAGATTGTCTTTGAATAAAAAAAAAAAAAAAAAAAAAAAAAAAAGGCTCAAGAATCATAAATGAGCCTGTGCACAGAGACGTTGACGGGCCAGACTGGGGTCGGTTCAGTTACCTTGTGCACATGCAGCCGTCTTAGCGCGTTTCCTCGTCTGCACAGCCACAAACAGACTCGGGGTGCTCTGCTGTACACGGACCCGCCTGACCTTGTCCCCACAGCCCTTTATTAATGCTGACATTCTTTCACCACAAATACAGTCTCAGATTGTGAAATTCGTCTCTTATACTCAACCAAAACCAAAAAAAATAAATAAAAAAAAAATCACTCGTGAAAAAAGGCAACAAAAAAAAAACACAAAAAACAAAAAAACAAAAAAAAAAACCCAAGGAGACCTTCCCCCTCTGTTTTGCCGCTAACACAGAAACTTTCTCCGTCACCTCTCCTTATTAGAGATGTCAGAGTCGCCGCGTGCTCTTATGAAAGCCGTCACCCACCACATGATTAAAAGTGGCGGGTTCCCACCACCGTTTGGCCTATCAGCATCAGCCAGCAGCCGTCAAACGTGTCTGCAGCCCTCCTCGCCCATATTCCCTTTGTCACCTCGGCGTGGCGTGGAAACTTTTTACAATAATTGCTCAGCCGTACACGGGTAAGGGTGACTAATACATTAGATTAGTGGTGTTTGGTGGCAAAGGGGGGAAAAGGGGGTGTTTCATTATCTTGTAGGCTGGGTAGGCTACGTACAGAGAGAGTCCAGATGAAAATACAGATGAGATTAAATCAGCCAGAGCCCCAACATTAGACCCCTGACCGTAAAGAGCAGCGCCGCAGCCCCCATGCACCGGAAACGACAGCAGCATCGCACTGCAACGCACGTCAGAGCTCTGCGTCTGCATCACAACAGCATCGCACCCAGAAAAAAAAACAACAAATAACAATAAATGAACCAGCAGCAGAAAGAGTGTTCTACATCTTTACCTTTTTTTGTTATTGTATCTTTGAATCCTTTATACTTCTAATCAGATTGAATAATTCCTACATACCTGAACGTGTCCAAATGACAAAAATTAATCTTATCGATTACACACTTCACACCTCATTGCTGACCATGAGACTTGAATCAAACCTGTTCACAACTCAACTCTGCATTCCCTCTCTTCTCACACACACACACACACACACACACACACACACAGTGTCATGTTAAATTGTGCGCCCAGTTTCAACAGTCAAGTTTAATATAACAGACATCAGGAATTAGAAATCCCACTTAGATGACAAAGTGGTGCATTAATTGAAATATATTATTTCAATTTAATAATTATTAATCTCAGTAATTGCCATTATTCCTGTAATAATTTTCCCATTTTCTTCATAATTTGTATCATCAAAATACAGTGAGTGTGGGCGACGGTTTTACAGCGAGCGGGTTTTTAACGCAGGGATATAGAGAGGCTGAGTTCAGAACAAGCCAAACACATTAACACAGAGGCCCTTGGAGGATGCATTTCACCCCCATGTTTAACTATCGCTGCTGAGTCTTGCACCGAGTGCACGCAACATATGTTACAACCCCCCCACCCCCTGAGACTCCTGGCACACCACCCTCCACTCTGCAATTAAGCTTTAAGCCTCGCTTCAGATTTCTGCAGTGGCTTTAAAAATGATCAGCGTGGATCAGCGTTATTAAATTAAATTGATTTAATGTGATGTTTATGTCACTGGCACGTCCCCGGATTTACCAACACTCACAAACACATCCCTACTTTTATCTTCCAGTCGGTCTTAAGGAGATTACAGACGGAGGATGTAACAACCTGATTGTGACACGTGAATATGTATTTAATATTTGCATGCACTCCAATCCGACGGGGAACATCCCATGAGAATCATTTGAATTTGGTCAATGAGGAGCTGGAGAAGCCGATCGATTGCCACATAAAATAAAAATAAAAAAAATCTTAAAAAGCCGAGCGATAAAATCATTGCAGCGCTTTACAAAAGTGCATGAAGTCTGTTACAAGTCGCACCGGGGAAAGAAATGTTTTAGTTTTATTTATTTATTTCTCTTTTTAAATCAGGATAAAGCAAATCAATTAGAGTCTGCTGAAAATCCCTCATCTAGTGTAGCCGAGCTGTGAAACAGAGTGTAAAACTATTCTCTCTCCCTCTCCAGAAAGGTTATCGCGTTGTATCTTATTGCCTTTACCTGCTCCTATTCACTGTGAACATGCACTGATTTGAATAAGCACTGCTCCAGAGGCTCTCTTATCAGATCCCAGACGGGTGTGCCAACACAGCAGTATCAGCTACAAACCATCTCTCTCCGCCGCCCCAAAAAAATAAAATAATAATAAAGGGGAGGAGAAAAAAAAAAAGGGTTAGAAGAAAAGAAAGAGAAAGAAGAAGAGGAGAAGGAGAGAGTGTTGGTGCATCTGGGATGTGTTGCCTGATAACACAATCTGGATATAATCACACCCGGGCTGGATATGCAAAAGTGGCCAAAAGAGGAAGGCACTTAATCCTTCTCTGGAAATGATTCCCTTTTCTCATTTTCTGATTTACACTTTTTGCTTATTTTGTTATCCACAATACATTTCCCGAAGCTGCTCACCTACAGACTCGTCAATTTATTTCAAGTATAAAACGCGGGAGATAATGTAGTGAATTTTTAAGTGGCACATTATTAAGAAAATCATTAAGAGCATGTGTGTGTGTGTGTGTGTGTGTGTGTGTGTGCGTGTGTGTGTGTGTGTGTGTGTGTGTGATCAAAACAAATTGTGGATCCACTAATGTGCAACGATTTCCCACTGAAGCCATGATATTTTAAAGGTTTCATTTCATTAATAGATTGCGCCGGGACTTTTTTCACACCGTGTCCACAGCCACAGGAATACAGCTCCCTGCAGATGCACTGACTTCCAGTTTGATGTTGTTGTTTGCTTTTGCTCTATGAGGGGAAAACAGCAGCACAGGAAGGCATCAGTCAGGGGGGTTAGCGAGCGCGGTAGCAACATGACCTCAGAAAATGTATCCTGGTCGGGTAGGTTAAACAGAAAAACAGCCGCAAACAGACACGCTCTCAGGCCATGCTCATTTCCCCGGTGCTCTTAACGGGCTAACCTGCTCTCTTCATTAGGCTGCTGTGGGGACTTATCACTGTGTAGTCTTTGTCCTTGCTGTAATTGCCCTCTCGGCATGTCAGCCCCCACCCAGCACCACCGCCGCCGCTGCTGCAGCCGCACCCCCTCACCCAGCCAGCTCCAGCCCAGCTCCAGCCCCCTGTGACAGGCCTGGTGAGACGGCGGAGCGGGGAGCCTCTCCTGAGACCGGCTGATCGGCCCCTGAGGTCCAGCGTGGAGAGGCTTGTCCTAGTTAAAGCAGCACCGGCAGGGACCCCCCCTCTCTGAGCTCCAACTGCCCCCGCTGCCACAAGCCCAGCCTCCAACTCTGCTCATTTAGACCTGCTCCGACACCCACTGTGGTCGTCCACTGTCACCAAACACACTCCAGGATTCACTTCAAACACTCTCTACTTCCTAAAGTCCGAGTTCACTCAGCTCAAGAACATTTACAGCCTCTTCCCTCTGCACTCACTTCATTATTCCAAACCGTCGGCTTGTAATCACAAATAAATCAGCCAGTTTCTAACAAACTTTAACTTTATTATCTGTTTTACACCACTTCTGGAATCCCCACAAATCTACACAATTACATGCAAAACCCATTCCAACTGTATTTTCTACAAAATGACAAATATCAATTGAGATAAATATTTAAAGAATCGTTTATCTGAACATACCTTTCATCATAATGAACAAAATCTTAATTACATTTCTTTCATGTGAGATATCCACATGTACCACACACCAGGCACTCACATTCTGCAAATGAAATGAGGAGCAGTGGGTTTGTACAAGGTTGCATGGCGCCATCTAATGTTCAGGGGAAAGAGTGCAGGTGCTCAACACCAACTGTTCCAACATGGACTCAAAGACACAAATTAGTGTTCGGGCTCCTCTGGAAGCCGCTGTAGTCTGTAGAAGTCCAAGTAATCAGATTTGGCTGGGGGGCTTCGCTTGGATCTTTGAAATGACCATAAAAGTGTTTGGGAGTGAACCCTAATGTGGACTTTAACTGTAGCAGACACAGAGCTATCAGTGTTGCAGCATAATCCTGACCTCTGTTTGTTTTGCTGAATAAACAGAATAAATGAATAAATGCTTCCTCTTCACACAGTGCACTCCACCTCATCACGCTCAACGGGTTTTTTTTTTTTTTCCTGCAGGGTAAAGAACGTGTCAGCGTTTTCACGGACGGTTGCTGGGGTTCAGACGTTCGCCTCGGTCTGAGGGGGGGGGGGGGGGGTTCGGAGGCGGAGGGGTTAACACGCTGCAGCATTAGCGAGGCAAACAAAGTACGGCTGACAACAGGGTCTCGTCCTTTTTGGCCACATGTCGCCTCCTCTTTCCCAGAGGCCGGACACTTGTGGATGTCTAACCGGAGGGTGAACAACCCCCGTCACCACCAGCACCACAACCCCTCATATTCCTTCTATTATCGTACGCAAAAATTTAGCCCCGGTCAGCCCTTGTCAGAAGCTTTGCCATAGTTTAGTGGCAACTCTGCTGATGAGAGGATTTTAGTGGCAGCCCCACAGCCTGATGGTAACCCAACATCAGCTTCAGTGAAAACACCGATACATAAAGTACATGTGAAATGAAATGCAGGGGAGGAAAAGAGGGGGGGGGGGGGCATTTTTACAACTTTGTTGCAGCACATCTGAAATACAAACACATTAAAGTGGACACAGTACCCCCCTCATTAAATACATAGTGCAAACATTATCAGTTGCGTAAACACACAAAAAGAGCAGAGTGTCTTTGTGCATGTGCATCCACAGCCTTGGGAGTGTTGGGGGGGGGGGGTGCTTTATGTGTCCCACGGGGCCTGAGACAGTGAGATGTAGCTATAGCACACAGAGGATCCCAGTCAAGGACACAGGCAGCATCACTCACGCCGCCATTATTTGCTCATATTTAAAGCTGGGAGGCACCGGGCCTACCTGAGGGATTGGACTGAGCACGTGCAGAGGAGGATGGGTGATTTCAGAGTCCGACGGGTGTGCTGAGCATCCGGCAGCTAAAGGAGCTGCATCACAAGCAGAGAGGAGGCAGAGGGAGTGACGGAGGGGTTTATATGTCAGCCCGCTGATACTAGCCTTTTTATGGACGAATATTTTTCCTCTTGTCAGAGCTGGATAAGGAATCACCATAAGGTTGGGGAGCATGAATACTGCCCTTGAGGGCCCGGTGTGGCTGCTCCTGTTTATGGTTGACTAGCAATCAGCTACCGATTCAGGGCCCACAAGCCCTCATCCATCCACGTCAGCAATTAATCAATTAAACGGGCAATAGGGAGGAGAGGAATGGGCGAGGTGTGTTAAGACAATAGCCTATTAGGGCTGATGTAATTTCATCACTAATGTCAGCCATTCATCACAGCATATTATCTACTTCGCATAGACAACGGTCAATATCAATTCATAAACCTGAGAATCATAGGGTATGTATGATATTAAATCTAAAGAACGTGACCAAATGATTGACTACATACCAAACCTGGAGTATGTTCACTAAAATATGGAAAATTATGAAGAAATGTCAGACTACGTCCAGCAGTCACATCCAGGCCCATGAGGGTTACTTCCAGACCAGGCCCACATCAGTGTCAAATATTAGTTTCACAAAGACGTGTTTTTTTTTAGCTCAACTATTTTATGTAACTGTTTTATGTAACATTTAAAAAATATATATAACTGATAATGTAAAGTTCTATTTGTAATGTATGTAAATACACTATGAACTTTAATGTTTTTCAGACTTGTATATATAAATGTATTATTAACTTTAATTTTTGTTCAGGCTCATATGTAAAGGCACTATTAATTTTAATAACCCAATTTTTTTTTGGAAAATATCACTGATATCATCAATATATAAAGGTTCTGTCCCTTCCAATATGTTCTGCTATTATCTCTCTCTCTCTCTCTCTATATATATATATATATATATATATATATATATATACAGTTGTATACTGTCTGTTCAATACCAGTCATGTTTTGAACATATAAAAACTGATCAGTTCAACATTTATATCGAACATTGATCATAGTTATAGTTGAACATCAGAGCTACAGCCTCTCTTTCGTTTCTATCTATTTATGATGAGAACGGTATGTTTTAGACATTTGAGTAAAGTCAATAAAATGTTAATTTTCAGTCCCCGTGTCACACAGCAGGAATTAAAGTATTTTTAGCCATAGATATTCTGTCAGTGTGATGTTAAAGTACTGACGCAGACCTGCTCATATATGGATTAAACTCAGATCAGTCATTGTGTTTACATACAAACACTATAGAACAGGACCTGGGTACCCGGGTCACTGCTGGATCTGGATCTTTAGTGTAGTTCTTGCTCATAATATGACTGATGGTAACCACGGTGCTGCCAAGGACAGAAGTTAGGGATATAAAGATAAAACTGAAATTAAAATACATGTTTGTGTATCCATGGCACAAAAGCCCCTGTGGCTCCTCAGTGGAACTTGGGTCCCATGTTGGTAACCGACGCCATAAGACAATCTTCCCCACAACGGGGTTTATCATAATAGAAAGAACGAATGTGTGGTTGTGTGTGGATAGATGGGCTTGTGTAGGAGGAGGGTTGTGCGTTATGGGCCCGGTATGAGCATGTGTGGGCCACACCACATGTGCGACACAAAGTGAGAACAGTATTTGGCGCTCCAACTGATATGAAGGCTTGTATCACCAACAATATTTCCTGGACTGAAGCCACTGACAGCTGACAGTTTGTGCCAGTATTTCATAACTTTAAATGTCAACTGTTTTAAGGGCCAGATTATTTGAAAACTTTCAACTGTTCTGTAGTTCAGTGTGAATGCGGTCTCTGTTATGGAGGGGATCCGGACACTTTCTGTACCTGGGGACCATGATGCACTGGTACAGGTGACACAGTTAGTTCTGGTTCAGTTTTAGACTCCGGGTGCTTTCACACCTACAGCCCTTGGTGCTTTCATTAAATGTTCCATTCGAACCAAAAGCTCTAAGTTCGGTTCGTTGTCGTTGGTGAGAAAGCATCAAATGCACTTGGATCTGCACTAAATCAAGCAAACCCAGACCTCTGAAAAGATGTGGTCTGGATCTGCTTGACTCCGGCCCAAATGGCAAACTCTGGTGAGAATGCGAATGTGGGTCCAAACCTATTGGTCCAACATCAGAACAGATTCTGGAGTCAAAGCCATAGAAAGAAGTGACCTGTGAGTCTGTGGAACAATCTTCGTCTCATAGTCAGCATGGCAACATTCATGGATACGGCATCTCCTCTGCCTGAAATTAAGCACTATATGTCTTCAGCGACTCCAGTGCATCAGCAGATTGTACTCATTATCCAATTGAATGTTGATTCATGATGGCCAACTGAGAATGTGATATAGAAACATGAAAAAGAGTACCGATGTGTCAACATGTCCATCCATAGCAAGTCCAAACTGGCACTTGTTTCTACTGGAAGATAAATACTGATGAAATGTCAATTGGACTAGAGCAGCACGATATATCGTTTGAGTATTGACATCACAATGTACATGTGCACAATACAGTAGTCACATCACAGGTCTTGCAATGTTAGAGGCAAATTAACGTTCTTCTCTAATTTCAAGGGTACGTGACATACTGCAGTCAGTGATCCACCAATCACAATCATTCTTAATAAATTGGAAGTGAGTTGCTGGTAACAACTTTGAAAAAATGAGCAAAGAAAACAAGAGAAAATCACTGTTAACTTAAGACTTGGTTCCCAAAAGAAAAATTTGACCATTTATCATGACCATTTATGTCAGCACCACACAGCTATTATGTCCTCCCTTTTTTAAATATCGCAATGTATATTGCAGGGTTAAAAAAAATAAAAATTTAAATCGCAATGTTACTTTTTTACAATATTGGGCAGCCCTAAATCAGACCACTTTTTAGGGTTTTTTTGTTTGCAGGTGTGAAAGCAGACCACACTGGAAGCTACATGACACAAATTAACTATTTTATTGCCTGGTGTGGAACAAATAATGAAACTCACGCTGTGACAGTATCCTCAGACTCATGAAAACAGTTCAAAACCTTTAAATAATGACCTTCTGCCGAGACTAATGCTCCTAATTTCAGCATTTTATTAATGGAATTTTAATTTCACTGTCACTGCACTTGCACATGTTCTTTACGTTTCCATGGTTTTATACGTGGCTGTAGTTGTTGCACATATACTACCGTTCAGTTTGCAGCTATATATATTCTTAATTATTTTTAATTTTATTTATAGCTTATTGTTGCACTTTATAATTTACTTCCTGACGGTTCTACCATTTATCTTTTATATGCTTCTAATTTATTATGTATAGTGTGTTTACTCTTGTATTCTATCTATTCATCAGATATTTTTTTTTTTACCTTATCGTGCTGTTTTAATAGCCTAGTACCAATAAGGACTGAACATGCTGCTCTTGTATTCACTGTCATTTCCTGCCAAAGGAAGCTTTAACTAACAGTTCAACATGCCACTCTCCAGCCACATTAGAGGCGGTAACTTTAATAGCATTGATTCTTACTTATTGATGAAATGGAAAAAAGGCATGGTCTTCATCTCAAACACAACGTGACAAACATAGTCCTGTCGTTTTCCAGTTTCCCCGTGTTCTTACAAATGATGGTTCAAGTCTGCCCTTCTTCCTGCTATAGCTCTGAGTCACGGCTTGAGTTCAACGTGAGTGGCTGAAGCGGCGCGATTCTTCATCTAATCACATGCAAGAATTTTAGATAAGGCCCCTCCTTTGAAAACGGACGGGTTGTGGAAGGGTCCCAGAAGGTATCCGTGATAGCATATGGTGACAGTCAGGTTAGATATAAGCAAGATAGATGAACATTTCAAACTAAAGCCTACACCAGTGCTACTGCTGAACTACTGCTGGAGCCTTGTGCATGAGTCACAGATTTCCAGCCATAGAACATCCAGCAAAATTAAATACTTATCAACTAATATTGGGCTCCATTATATCCGTTTACACTTATTACTTGCTTTTTTATGTTCAACTGTATTCCACCATAATAATATATTATTCATTATATATTTGTCAAACTAAACAGATTTTACCAAAAAAAATCCACATGTTGAAACTTAACATATATCACATATGAATCATAAATACCAGAATTGCCTAAAACCACATAAAAAACATATCTGTTGAAAATATTTAATAAAATGTTGTCCAGTGTAATCTGATGTCAAATTTGTAAAAACAACCTTTATGTGAAAAGCCCATTTTCTACTCAACAGAATGAAGTTACCATTATGTTTTATTGGGTTTTTCAGTGACTGTTAATCTTTTACAAATGAACTGAATTTAACATATGGACACTTTAAACCTGTATTAACCCTTCAATGCATGCTGGTCACTCCAGTGGACAGTTCTTCTACAGTTGTTCCTTTGTATATTCATGGGTTTTCTTGTTTTAGTTCGATATCAGTTAGTTCAAACCATTACTGTAACTGGTCTGTTCTTAATATCTGATCTGCTCTAACACGTTTACCTGTAAATCAATTGGTTGTTATCAGATTGTAATTAACAGTCTCTTCTTAAACAAAAACTGCATTAATTTTTTTTATTTCATAGTGTTCTGATACTGTGTCTTAATTACACTTGTCTTTGGTTCGAAGCTTAAACACATGTTGTCCAGCTGAGTGGACATTTTTGTAACTACATTAAAAATAGATTCATTCACATTGCTCTGGCCATGCCTAAAGAGGAATAAAAACACTTAGGTTAAAAAAAAAATAAAAAAATCATGACTAAGGTTCTCATAATTAATTCATCAAAGGGTTAAAGACCCTTTAAAAGGCCTACAGTTCAGCCTGTTGGATTTCAGACCCGTTTTTGGACCTGTGACACCCTTGCTGACTGTCGCAGATACAACGAGCTTGTAATGCCTGTTACTATATAATGCAAATTAATTCGACTGGACCTAACTGCTCATCATAATCCATGTGTAATTGTTTGGATTCTTTTCAAAGTGTGCCGTTAGACTAAGGCCTTTCCACTCACTACCAGTGTAGTGTTGATTAATTCTCCAATAAACACGGTGCATAATCAAACAAACTGCACTGTATCCATCATATTGGTGGGACGGCAGCAGCTGGCCCCCGTCCAGGTCCTAACAGAAGGTCCATACATAACCCTGCGCACAGGTCTGATGCTACTAACAGCTTCAGTCAGACACAAAGAGCCTCCCTCCACCCAGGCCAACGTTTCCCCAACACTCCCAGCAGGTACATCAGCTCAATTATGATGATGGCAATGACTGATTGCATTTTACCTCTCCCCTGTTCCCCCAATAAGTCTGGCCATCACACAGAGAGAGCGACGCAAGGCGAGGAGGAGAGAGAGAACGACAGCGGCATCATCTCCGGTGAGCTACAAGCAGTTCCAGATGCCAGTCTCCGGGACGGTATCAAACATCTCGGTGGCAGACTCGCCATGAAAATAATCTATACCTACAGGAAGTCAATTAAAAAGTGCCAGGGGAGATTAAGAGCAGCGTGACAGCTTTTCGTCAGGCCACAGGTTTGTCTGGGAGAACCAGCGTGTTGCTCGTCTGAGGTAAAGTGTGTGTCGGTGCATGGGTACGCAGGTGGTGGCGGCGGCGGTGGCGGAGGGAGGAGGCCGCTGCCGAACACCCTTAAAAGCCCCCTCATGAATATTAAAAAGGCCCTTGGCAGACGGCGGCTCTGCCACAAGTTTGCAAACCAGCGTAATGTGTGTGTTTGTGGCGGGTAAAGGTTCAGTCCGGATATCAATTAAATCAAGGCTTGTCAGTGTGATGGGCCTCTGAATGGAGGGACAGCCCATTCCCCTCCACACATCAGCTCAGCTTTGTGTCAACCATCCATCTCTCATCCTCCCCATCGCTTCCTCTCGCCATTGCCATCTTTATCAGCACCCCCCCCCCCCCTACTCTTGCTTTCTCTCTCCTCCCTCTCTGCTTAGCTCTCTCATCCTCTGTCTCTCAAGCAGCCGGTAACTGAATGCACAAATTACTCTCCCCTCCACCTTTAACTCCCACTAAATCTTTCCCCTTTTCCACTTTGCTGAGCTGGGATATTTTATTCCTCCATCAAATATGCATCCCATTAATTAAGTTAAATTACTCCTGACTGCCAAATATCCCCTGCCCCGATGGGTGTCAACACAGAAATGCATGACTGTGAACCTGCAATGACACGGCCCCAACACTTAAACATGAGTTACAGCCCTTCCAGCTCCATCCATGGGCAGATTACCAGACACTTTGGGCTGCTGGAATTAAGCGCCGTTCACTCCTTCCCCTCCACCCGGCTTTTTAATAAGTGCACAATGGATGACACTCGCACTTCTGACAATGAGAGGACTGATATTTTAATTACACCCCCTTTTTTCATCTGCCTTCCTCTTCATCTTTTAATTGCTGTTGTTAATCACTCATTAACTTCTCTCTTCTTTCTTTTCCCCCCTTATAATATACCTTCGACATGATTAGCTCTATAGAACGGATTGTTCAGCAACATTTTGGAAATGATTTAACCGCTATGAAGGATAAAGTTTGCACTTCTTTGAGATGAAATTGAAGATAAGAGAAGTTGCACAAGTTCAGATTGAACCAAAACAAGAAGCGATAAAGAAATTAAAAATTTAAAAAAAAAAAAAAAAAGCAGCAACTGTGCAAAGTTTAGTGTTTCCAGGAGCGTCCACACTACAGACAACAGGCTCTTAACTCGCCCAGTCCTCCAGAGTGGAATAACTTACTAATAGAAGCCTATGTGCTGCGCTGGCTCCTACTGGAAGTACTGATGCTGCACTGGGTTTGTTTTTGTTTGGCTTTGATTAAAGGCAAATGCTTCGATTATGAAGCCCCCGGGTCTGTGCAAACCCACTAAACTATATGAAATTGTTATTAAAACCTAATAGGACTGATGTGCTGATGAAGATTGCTCTCTTTGTGTTGTGCCTGGGAGATGCTGAGCAGGATCCCATCTAGCTTCTAAAATCCCTCATTTCAACAAAAAAAAATATTTTTTTAATTATATATATACACCACTGCACTACAAAATTCCAAATGTGACCAAGTGTATTTTTTTCTTATTTCTTGTCTAAATATCTCATCAGATTTAAAACAAGACAGAAATACCTATAAAGGAACTTTTTAGTGAGATATAAGAACTGATTCTGATTCTTCTAGATCAGGAAATTCTGACCATACATTTTCACTTGTTCCATTTGCAGATTTATATATTATTATTATTATTATAATTATTATTATTATTATTATTAATAGATTAGCTTTCTATCATGCTTTTCAAGGCACCCAAAATGCTTTACATTATTGATCCATTATTCATTCGCCGTCACATTCTCCCTCTGGTGGTAGTAAACTACATCTGGAGCCACAGCTGCCATGTTCTACTGGCAGATTTTATTTTTTTTTACACAATTCAAGAGGTTTTGTTTGTTTGTTTGAATTAAGCAAAAACAAACAAAATCTGCCAATGGAACAATGCAAATGATCTTAATCAGGTTTCTTAAGTCTGATTTTCATCTATAAATCAGTTCTTATATCTTATAGGAAAAAAAGTTCCTCTTTAGGTGATTCTGTTTTTAAGTGTGAGGAGATATTTGAACTAGAAATTAGACAAATACACTTGAGTCAGTTTTGGATTTTTTTTTCCAGTGTGACTGAACCGTCAAACTATACTGATCTGTGACCCTGTTGAGCAATCAGGTCCAGAATCCAAACTCAGCTCATGAAGTCGGAAGTTTGTCGCCATCTCCTCAGAATAGTGACGCTGCAACTGCGAAAATGAAGTTGGGCAATGGAGCTCCGACATGAGGATAAAACCTGTAAAAGTGCCCATGAATTCATATTGATATATGGACGGTGTCCTGGATTGATTCCTCTTTCTTCTCCCTTTCCTCTTTCCAGTGTGTGCATGTGTGTCCCTGCATCGCAGTGTTTCTATTGCAAAAAACATTAATTTTACAAACATCAGCCCAAGGCTACTAAACACATCCAATCCATTATGCTGCGCTTTATCGTGTTATGGGGGGTAACGGGCTGTAAAGCTGTCTCGGTCATAAAGAGCGATCGCAGAGTGCCGAGTCAAACCAGAACGCCGAGCTCTCCAAGCCGTACGCAGCCCTCGTTATCATCAGAACAGCTCCGTCACATACTTAACCTTTGCAGACCAGCCTTTCTGCATTATTTTCCAAATGACCTTTAGCGTTACTTATTTCATTTCCGATAATGGCACACTAAATTTCGTTAAATGCATCAGAGCCAAATGTGTTTATTTTGGTGAAGGGGACTACACTGACTGACACGGACCATGTTCCCAGACAGAGGCTCTAAAGGGTCCAAACCAGTAAACATTCATACATCATCCTGATGGGAACAAATACCAGGTCACATGGAGTCAAAACAAGTACAGGCTGAAGAATACGCCTCCACACAAGTTCAACTTTTAACAAAAAAAGTTAAGGAGAAATATAAAAAATAGTCCCAGTGTCCCTGTACATCAGAGTCTGTTCCATGTGTATCAGAACCAATTGACTCTGTGAGGTTCTCAGGTTCTGTTCTATGTTCCAGTCCTCTGGTCTGTATGCAGATCTCTATAGAAGTGAGTGGGACTTTAACTGGTGGACAAATCAACTCATCCTAATCAGTCAAAATAGGTCTTCTATCAGTGATCAATAGGAAGTAGATACATTTCTGGAACCATTTAGATGTTCTACACCAGGTATGTCCAAACTGTTCCACAAAGGGCTAGTGTGGCGACAGGTTTTTGTTCCAACCAAGCAGCAAAACACCTGACTCGACTCAATTAATCAACTGTTCTTGGTTGGTTGGGGAAAAAAACCTGCAGCCACACCAGCCCTTTATGGAATAGTTTGGACATGCCTGTTCTAAACCATCAACGACCAGTAGAAGGAAATGAAGATTAAGACAAAAATTAAATATAAATTTCAAAATGTAAAATTTCAAATGAATCTGACCAGCCGTTTTGTCAAAGAAAATGTTAATAATAATGACGACAAAGACGGCACAATGGTTTGGGGGGGGGGGTGTCATGAGATGAGAGATGACGTTCAGAAACTTCTTGATGTGACCCCTGAGGTGCCTTTTGACTGATTAAGGACAGTATAGCTTCACATGTACTTTGAAGAAACAAAGGGGACGGGGATCATGAGATGAGAGATGATGCTCAGAAATGCCTTGATATGATCCCTGAGGTGGTGTTCCATTGATTAAGGACAACATAGTTGCACATGTACTTTGAAGAAACAATGTTGATATTGTGAGTGTCCAAATATGTAGGAAACATTTTCAAAACAAAAAGCAAAAGTACAGTTTCAGCTCTGTTGTACTGACAGGTTTGACTAATGGTGACGCATGAATCCAAATACATTTAATACATAAAAAGGCCAATGAACATTGAACACATTAAGTTTATGTGTTAATGTGATGCATATAAAACAGAATACAATGACTAAAAGAAATCAAGTACCCACAACTTTTCATGTCTGCAGCTCCAAACCGATGTCCTGATGTTATTAATAAAACCAACCACATACACGGCACAAAAGGCTTGAATTAGACTCGTTTCGAAAAATATTCAATGTTTATATGTGGTTTTTACCGTTAATCAAACACAATAAAATCCAGACGTCAGGAGCAATCAAAGGTGCGACTGCAACATAAATACAACATAGCTGTTGCATCACACACACACACACACAAAATCCCTCAGCCTGGAAGAGGCAGCAGTTCACCCCATCGCTGTTTGAGCGGAGGGGGTGGGGTGGAAGGATCTTAGCAAAATCGCTAATGTACGTAATGATTAAGTGTAACTCAAATACGGAATGTGTTGTTCGTAGGCCTGACAGGCAGTAATTTGGTGTATTATATTCCACGGTTTTAATTGCACGCCACCAACGTGTCCCTCTGACACGTTATGAAGCGATGATGTACAATTATTTCGGGGCGGCGGGAGATCAGTGGAGTGACATTATAATCATCCTCATAGGGATCCTTCTCTTCATCTGCAACAACCATTAATGTTTAAATGGGAGGAAGGGAGGGAAAAAAACATAAAAATAGTTCTCAGGAAGTTCTAACCAGAATCTGTTTGAGGATTATAGAGAATCACGTCAGGGGAGAAGGAGAGGGGTGTGGATAGACAATAGAGGGGCTGAGTTAAGTGACGGCTTTCTCTGGATAAGCAGCGAGCTAAGATGCTCCTCTACTGTCACTGCTGGGCCTCACACTCTTCATACAGGCCCGGGCATTAAGGCACATTACAGCGGATGAGCCACGCAGGGCGGAACTGATGGGCTATTCTAGGAACAGGGCAGACAATCTCACAAGACAGGGGGGACATAAAAACCCTGACATGAGCCAGCCCCATCCTGTTAACAGTCAAATCACACACACAACAGCCAACATGAAATCATGACTATATATATACACTCCCTCCAACACTAAGTCAAGAGAAGTGAAACCAGTACAGGGGAAGGGTGGGGGTGCGGGTGGGGGTGGGGGGTGAGCACAACGCCGCCTCCTCCACAGAAAGAGGAAACTTTAGGACGGCGCAAACTTTTTTTCGTGTTACCAGAAAGCGGCGGTTGTTAAGTTTTGCTCAAATTCCTGAAGTGACAGTAGGAAACAGCAGCTTATGACCCATAATCATAAAGCGGTGGTCCACAAGAGGACCATCCACGTCCATGATAGTGTTAATGCTGCTACGGCCTGGGCTGAGATATTAAACCAATGCCTCAAAGCATTTAGACTGTTTATGCATAATTTAACACCTACAACAGCACTGGATGTCCGCTGCATCTTTGGGGAGGATGAGAGTGGATGCGGGAGGCTGGAAATGCTGAATCCAGAGCCCTTCTGGTCCGGGAGATGATTGAAGAGAGGAGGAGGAGGCTCATTAAGTGGCCGGGCCCCACTGTGGACAAAACATGCCAAGAGGAAATGCAAAGAATCTGCCGTCTCATATGCCGGAGGAAGATTTTTTTATTTTTTTTTCCTTCAACCAATTAAATATGAAGAATCTTATCTTGCATGCTAACAGCCAATTTGTGTTTCTCTGCTGTTTTTGGGCCACAAGAGTTATTTATAGACAAATTAAGATGCATCAATCTGTTTTAAACTAAAGACACAGGTGGGATGGATGAACATAAAACACAGAGAAACATAGAAAGTGAGAGGAATGGCCAAGCGTGAAGACAGAAAGCCTATAAGGGGTTAGCGCCGATGAGCGAGGAGCTGACCGGCCCACTCACGTTTGATTGACAGGATGGTCAAGAGTTCCAATCCGTCCGGGCCCTACATTTGCATTTGTTAATTAAATGCCACAACAATATGATCTTTAACTATCAACCCCCCCCCCGACCCCCCAAAGCTCCTGAAACAGACAAATGGAAGTGGGATGAAGCTAAAGTGAGGTGGACAGCCTAGGTGCAGCGCATGGATCTGTCGGTGTCTTCATCGTCGAGGTAATCGTCTCCTCTGAACGTTTTTCTGAGGAGAGGAAGGAGCTGCACTAGAGTAGAGACAAAACCATAATCAACTACAGATACCCACAGCAGGGCCTGAGTCAGAGAATAGAATAGAATAGAGTAGAAGCTGCACATTTTTTCCTGCAACATTTTTTCCATCTAATTTCAATGGAACCTGAAACACACTGAGCACACCACAATTGTTCTGAACCAGTTTGGACTGACTCACTGGTAACAAGACTGAAAGATGAGCAACCAACAAAAGAAAATCACCCAAAACCAACAAGAGAAAATCACCCCAAACCAAGGCTCGGTGCCACAAAGAAAAGACAGTTATGTGGAATTATTTCTTAATCATTTTTGTTTATTTATATTTTTAATTAATGTATTTTTATTTTATTTTATAATTATCTTTTTATAATTTATTTCTCAGCTATTTATTTATTTTTAATTACTAATTTTCTTTCATTATTTTAGCTACAAGAAAGATGACACTGAAACGTATGTTCTGTGTCGACCACTAATCTGTTTGAATGTTTGCGTTGGTACCACACAGCTGTTATTTACTCCTGAGGATTTTTTCATGTCGCAATATAGGGTTTTAAAAAAAAAATCGCAAAGTCATTTTTTTCTAATATCGTGCAGCCCTAAATAGAACACAGTAGATCTCAATTGTGACTTGTCTCTTTTTCTTTAGACATCTACACAAAACTTGACCCGTATTTACTTTATGTTAAAAACAAAACAAAAAACAGAAGAGCATAATGTGGGGTTTTCCATTAAATCACAAAAGTGTTGATTTATTTATTCATCATCATTAAATGGCATGAGAAGTCATTCCATAAATATGGTGATGAACGAAAATACAGTGTAGATTTACAGATATATTCGTTATTATTACCTCTGCCAAGGACGTTATGTTTTGTTGACAGTCAGTCTGTCTGTTAGTTAGCAAGAGAACTCAAAAACGTACAAGGAACAAATTAATGCATTTTGGCGGTGATCCGGACCAGATCCTGGATTCTGGATCACTTTGAAATGTATTCTCCATTTACCGTAATGTAAAATTTTTATGATACATTACCCCTCTATCTCCTAATTTCAAAAATTATGTGGTTTCCTTTTGTGACCACACATAACTTGACATGGTTCAATTAAACTCTTCTTCTCTCCCACTAGTTGTGGAAAATGTTTTTCCAATGTAATTTTGCTTGATATATCAATTGTGCTACACCAAAAAAAACAACACCTCTTTTCATCAAAAACAAAAGCTTCAGTAAAATTTGTATGCACACGTTATAGTCAAGCAATTTGAAAAAGGGACTAGTGACACAGGACCAATGAAAGTGAATTTAGCAACAAAAACACTTGTAAAAGACTGCTTAAAAATATCACACAAAATACCGAAAATGTAGGCAGGTACACAAAACTACAGGAGAAAATATCAAATATACATGTGCTAAAGTGCTACAAAAACTACTGATGTACACAACAGCTAACTATACAACAGATGAGACACATGCAACAAATGAAAGAAAACTACATTTTACTTCACTAATAAAGCTGCCCCGTCATCGTCTTCTGTTAATTGCGACGATAAATGCTGATTACAAACATCCTAAAAACTGTTTCGTTAAGTGAAATGTTGCCCTGTCGTTAGTATCCGCGGGAGAACGCCGAGCTTAATCGCACAATGATCTCACTTTTCTAGGTCACGTAAAACAAAACAGGTAATCGCATTCCACCTGAAACATGGCCCGCCATTAGTAACATGCTTTAGTTTCAGATTAAGGACACATCGTCAAACGTGGAAAGTTTAGGAAGGGGAGCAGGCTATATGTATCGCTGTGGCCTTAATGAGTGTGTTCCTGGGGGTTTCTTTGTGTTTGCTGCTCTTTAGTCAAGACGAGGGATGGCCCGGTGATCAGTCAGGACTGAAAGCACACACCGGGCCGATTTGTCAGCGGCGCCCGGCACTGGCAGCTCACAGCTCCTCCATCCGCATGATTTGTGAAACCGGGGCTTGTATTTAGTAGTCCCATTTAAAGGCATATTGGAGAATGCTTGGGCGCGTGCATGCGCTTAGTTGAGCGTGTGCGCCGCTTGGTCGCAGCCCAACACATGGGCTTCACTTGGGAGACGGGCTTTTCAACTGGAGGGCTTGTGAAACATGAGCCTTTCCTCTCATTAAAGGAGAAGCTGTGTTTAAACCAAAGCTTGTTTGCTCCTGCTGTAATATGTTTGCGTACATCAGTGGGAGCAAATAAACACATCCGCTCTGCTCGGCTTTAGAAGAACAAAATCGGCCTGCGACTGAACTAAATGGAATGGTTTACACAGAATTACACAGAGGGAGAAACTAATAACTCTACATATGTCTTCATCTTAGCGCGTGTACAGCAGAACGCAGAAGCTCCGTTGCACAAAGCTGGAAATCCCACAATTTACTCTATTCCCCGACTGCATGTTAAACAGCTTAACACGTCTATTTGAACATGGCACCGCAGTGAGGAGGTCTACCACGGGAATGGAACGCGCTCCACACAACATATGGTTCACATGTAGGGGGTACACGATCCTGGGATGGATACTGTACGCACCGCTGGATATTTATAGGGCTGTGGTTACCTACATAAACTTCCAATTAGGATTATTTGCACAGCTGAAACAATGACGCTGAAACAAAACCCATATTTTGGGGTTTTTAAATCTTGACACAGAGTTGACCAGAAGGAAAAGCTGTGAAAGGCTGTTGACAGATTGTGTCCAGGTCTGTCATGGACGTCTGCGGTATCGGTTCTATTAGAACATGTCAAAGCATACCGAATATATATATTTATACTCCACACGTCACATAAATTATACAACTGTGACCCCCTGGAACAGCACTTATAAAACATTAACATCCTCTTAAATCATACAAATTAATAATAGTCGTTAGTCTCACACTGTAATGACCTAATGGACACAAATGGACCACAGTCTGGACCTGTTGGATCCAGGTGTTTCTGTTTGAACATGGTCTGGGATCAAAATGATAAGTACTAATGTCAGAATAGAGTTTATACAGGGTATATCCACCAATATTTAAGTTAAATTGACTATAATTTAATACCTTTTTTTACAACCATCACATTGTTGCAAGTGTTAATCACAAACCTTTTGTGATATGAACACAGATTTTGACATCCAACATTACATTACATTTAGCATTATCCAAAGACAATTAAGTTATTTTGTTATAGGGTTTTAGTTACAGTGAGGTGGGGTGCATTGCTAAAACGGCACTTAAGCCACGGAATGGTATGGGATTCAAACTTGCAACTTTCCGGAGACCGACTCCCAACCATTAGGTGATGGCTACCAACCCCACACAAGAATAGATTTAGAGAAAATATCACATATTTGCACATTTATTTCATTTTCTGAGTAAATGTATCAAATTTCCTGAACTCAATTTGTGGGGAAAAAATGTCACAAATACATTTCTTTAAATTTTTAAAGAATGAATAAAGAACTAATAAATCAAGTCAACAGCCTTTCAGAAAAAAACTGACATAATGAGAGAGAGAGAGAATATCAGCTGTATATAAAGATCTTTATACAAAGAAATGAAAACCTCGTTTTTAAAATATAATACCTTTTGACCAAGTGTAATACTTTTAATGGCCCATTACTTTTTGCATTCTTAATTGAAAATATCAGTGCATTGGTTAGTTTGGGTTAAATTGGTACATTTGTTTCCAAAAGTGACTCAAGACATTTTGTTTTTCTCCAACACTGATTTGAAATATTCTTCCTCTAAATGTCTAATATTTTCCCTCTGACTGTAAATAATAATTTCCATCTACTTTCATGGCATCTGAACAAGGAACGTAAAACCTACCATTAAACTGCAGCCAAATACTGATATTTCTCAACTATGTGGACACATCATGTCTCCAGTTGTCAAATGTTCTGTTCATGAGGATCAGACACAAAAACATCAATATTATTAATCAATAGGATATTTATCCCATAATATAAACTCTACTCTGACATTACTCATTATTGTTTTGACCCCACACCCTGTTAGAACACAAACACTTGGATCCAATGGGTACACAGACTTTTGTCCATCTGGGTTTGAGTTAAACACTTCTGAACCATATTTATTCACCAACGTCCATATCATCACAGCCCTGCTTCAGATGAGCCCGTTTAATTTGTCATTCCCAGGTGGCGTTTTGTAGAAAACACTGACATACTGGATTGTGAGTAAACTATTTGGATAAAAGCTCGGCAGTTGGCTGACGATCCGATCCCCTCTGACTCCAAAACTGAAACGTCAGACGCACCACGAGCGCTCACATTCTACCTTTGATATGAGAACGTGTGAATAGAAGTTGTTATCCTTCCAACTCACCCGCAGATGTCACATTTGTACTCTCTCATGCCGAGGTGTCTCTTCACGTGGTTTCTGGCGTCTCCCAGCTGAGCCGTTGCAAAGTTGCAGATCTTACACATGAAGGGTTTGGATCCTGCACAACACAGAGAGTCCATACAACAATAATATTACATCTGAGGGAAACAAGTGGCAGTCTTAATAAAACATGACTCCATAACAGCAGGGCCCGATTTGATTTTACGTGTGCCGTCATTTTTCAATGCCAGACGCATAGACCGTTATTAGTTCATCCTACTTCACAGCCGCAAAAATGACTGAATTATAAAAACAGATGCCCTTACTCCAGTCCCCATAAAAACTACAGTCACACTTCAAGTGCCAGGCTTTTCCTCCATCACTCCATTCTTGTCAGCCTCCTTCATCTCTTACCATCTCTTACCTACTTCTTTGCCTGCGGATGCGTAAATTGGATTCCAAAGGTCAGGGCGAATACGTAAATCAATTCTGTGTGCTCACTACCTCCCATTCCATCATTAAAGCGCTAATCACTCTGGCGGGCTTCACAGGGAGGTTTCTCCCTAATTATTGTCATTAATAAGTCCAGAGGGCGGGGTAGCGTTTGAGAGAGTGGCACCGCCACTGCCTGCCATTTGTCATTTACGAGTAAGGCTGCGAGGGCTGATGTTGCTTCTATCTATGTACCATGAGCTTCTACACACTCAAGTGGAGACAAGAGAATGAACACCAAGGGACGGAAACGACTACCAGGGCCGCAAATACAAACTATTTCAACAGTCGACGAGTCACCAGAACTACCACTCAGATTATGAACCCCCCCAAATATACAAATGAACAACAGCTTTTATTTAGATTCACTGCAGCCATAAAAGACGTTCATTTGTAGTTCAAATATCTCATCACATTTAATATACGACAGAGGAATTTTTCAGGGAGATATAAGAACTGATTTTTAGACAACAGATGTGGAAAGTCTGACTTAAGCCAAAACAATTGTCAATAAATCAGATGTCTTAACGATTGAGCACAAAAAATATTGAATTAAGCATATATATATATATATTATATATATATATATATATATTCTCCCAATTGAACAAGTGAAAATTATCTTGGTCAGATTTCTTAAATCAGATTGTCCACATCTATTGTTTATAAATCACTTCTTATATCTCACTGAACAGTTCCTCTTTAGGTCATTCTACTTTATTTGAAGTGTGATGAGATATTTGAACTACAAGTGAGAAACAAAAAATTGGTCAAAGTTAGATTTTTTTTTTGTGTTTTTTTTTTTTTTTTGCTTTAGCTAGAATATAGGATGACAATGATTCAAATGTTTAAGGTTTGTTGAACAAATATTGCAGCAGCAATAAAATACTGTTTCTTAAACCAAGGTGCATTTTGTACAGAACAATCACAGTGTCATAAAATACAAATCTTTCCTTAAGAAAACTGTAAAACATCACTACCAATCTGTCAAATAATTTCACTATCAAATATTTGCCGACCAGTCGACTGGTGGTCGCAGACGTGCCTGTGTAAATGAAAAAGACAAACTTTCTTAAACCAAAGTCCAAACTGGGGGAAAAAAATAAACATGCATTTGCACATACATATGCATTTGGTAAAACAGAGCAGATATTTTTTGTCAGCCTTTGCCAAAATGAGGCCAGCATCAGTGTGACACTCCAATCTAAGTGGCAGCCTGGTATGAGATCCACGTACGCATCTTTGAGCAAACCTTCACCCTCTCCCAGTCGAGATCCCCAGATATTCTACAATATTTATTCCAGGGGCAGCCGCTGATTTGATTAAGCACTTTGTGTAGATTACTAATTCGTTCATACACGGTTCACTTGCTGTGAGCTGCGAGTACGACACATCGAATTTTAAGCCAGTAACGAAGATTGAAAGGCAAGCCTGTGCTAACAAGGCCCATAAACACAGGGGGCGAGGAGGTGCAGGGTGGTGGGTGGTGGGGTGGGCATATGTGGCAACAGCAGAGCAGGCCCTGAAGTACACCACCCGCACGAAATAAGTCGCAACACAGTCAGAAAGGCACGCACAACAAGCACAAATAAAAACACACTGGACCAACTCTGACCCTGTGTATTTGTCTCATTTCTAGTCCAAATATCTCACATTAAAATAAAGATTCAAGGATTTTTTATTGTCATACCAGTTAATTTCCTTGGTACAAAATTTGTACTTGGGTCTAGGATCGAGCCATAAAGAATGATAGACAAAGTTTAAAAATATAAATACAGTAAAAATGAATTATATACAAAAGATTAAAATAATAAAATTAAATTGTAGAAGAGAAAAGAAGCTGAGATCAGCACAGTGAGGGTGGTTAGTGAGGTGCAGGTTTGGTGGAGGTGCTATAGTTCATCAGTCTGACTGCTTCAGGAAAGAAGCTGGTCCTGAGCCTAGTGACAAAAGCACCTGAAGAGGAATTTTTCAATGAGATAGAAGATCTGATTTAGAGCCAATAAATCTGATTTGAGAAATCTGACCAAGATTTTCCAGAAGACCGTTTTCACCTGTTCTATCGGCAGATTAGAATGCTTCACCCTTTAAAGCCTGAACCATTAAATCATTGACAGAAAATTAGATTTCTATAAACTGGGGTCTTTAATAGTCTTTCTAAACATGCAAAATGTTTCTTGTAAATATCAATTTCCTCCTTCAATGAGTTTAAATTTTGTATCAGATTTGATCCATTCGGTCTCAATGCTCAAATATTATTATTAAAATATAATATCCAATCCAACTTTATTTATAAAGCACTTTAAAACAACCACAGTGGACCAAAGTGCTGCACAGAATAAAAACCCATATTCAGAGAATGCCTAATCTTGCCCCTATTTTGTACCAATTTGTGACAACCCATTCCTGAATTAAAGCCAATAATGTGATTTTGACCTTTCCACTAAATGCGACCTTGACCTTTTGCAATATTGATAATTTCATTATGTGTATGTATGTGTCATTATGATAATATATCCAGTATTGATTAAGTTATAGTGTCGTATGTCTATGCTTGACATACACAGTGTTACAGAAGTTAATTTTGCGACATGTCCAATTTGACCTCCAGACATCTCAAAAACTATTGGTTGTAGGTAATAACACCAATTATGAGAATTATAGAAATCCTCATTCTGCATTGTTTGGTACCAATCCGAAAGTTCTGTGACCCCCCTATCTTGAGTTGTAACCAATAATGTGATTTTGACCTTTTAGATAATTGTGGTCTTGACCTTTGACCTTTACTCAAATGGATCATTGCACATGATGCACATTAGCTGTATGTATATGCCCATGTAATTTCATGGTGATATCTCAAGTATTCATTGAGTTATAGCATGATATGTCTCTGGAGACACACACACACAGATACACATATTCCAACCAATGTTGGGTGAGATTTATGAATAAAAGTATTTCAGGGTTGCACTGGTGCACCTAACTTTTTTTCTTAGGTGCACCAGTACAAAAGTTAGGTTTATCAAGACAAAAACATCACACTGATTTGAATCCCTCTACGTGATGAGATATGATGCTTGACAGGGTTTGTTGAATTATAGGGTTGATTCAAGATTATTTTTTTTGTGCTTAATTCAAGCAAAAAAAATCTGCCAATGGAACAAGTTAAAATTACCTTTGTAAGATTTCTTAAATGGGATTTTCCAGATCTACTGTATAGTCTATAAATACGTTCTTGTATATGACTGAAAAGCTCCTCTGTAGGTGACTGTCTTATTTGAAGTGTGATGAGACATTAGAATTAGAAATGACAAAAATACACTTGGGGAGATTTTTTTTTGCAGTGCAACAAAGTGACAAGTAACCGTGATTCACACTTAAATTTGCAGACGACTTTCACACAAACACACACACACACACACACAGACTAAAAAGAACAGCGTCATCAACACTGTTAAAATCCAAAAGACAAGACATGTACGGCCGTCACACCTGCAGACGTACACATCAACATTCAGAGCCCAGTGTTACACCTAAGGGTGCGCATGCAGAGTTTGTCCGTGGACAAACAGAAGGAGACACAATCACTCCCACCTTCTCACTCACAGAAGCTAAAGTTGAGGTGAGAGGGAGGCGAGGGAGGGGGAGGAGTGAGTGTGTGTGTGTGTGTGTGTGTGGGGGGGGGGGGGGGGGGGGGGGATTTGTCCAGATGGCTGGCTGAGTATGAGACATGGCAGAAAGGAGAGAGATGTACCGTCCCTCAGTTCTCACATCTTATCACATTAATACTCCACCACTCCACTTAAACAGCCTCCGTGAAACTGAAATTGACCATCAATGCAGTGTCATGTTAAATTAATATTGCCATCCACACAGGGGCGATGTGGCTCCCTCACATCCCAGATGAGACAGGGAATGACTAATTCATTTCCTGAGGAGAGAGGAACCTCATGCGATGTTTCAGTACAAACTAAAGCCCTGCACCTGCCACACTGTCAAGACGCCGGGCTTCCACCGGCGCCTTCGAGAACCGCCTTCAATTTATTTAGATGAACATTAATGGAACACGGATGCACATTTTCCGACCAGCTAGTACACATCGTTTGTGCTTCAGAGTCCAGCGACACGGCCCACGACACCCTGTTCTCTATGATTTTCACCAGCGTTAATAGAGGATCACCCTCACTAGAAGTCACCGACACACAGGAAAGTATACGACGCTACAGTCTCTGACAGGAAACACATGATCACAAACACAAGGCACCAAATATGTAGTCAAAATAAACAAGGATCGCAATCACAGTTTCAAAGCACTTTACAATTATTATTTTTAACTGTACAGAGAGAGTGGAGCTTATTGTTAAACTGTACTGAGAGGGTGGAGCTTATTGTTAAACTGTACCGAGAGGGTGGAGCTTATTGTTAAACTGTACCGAGAGGGTGGGGCTTCTAGTTAACTGTACTAAGAGGGTGGGGCTTATTGTTAACTGTACTAAGAGGGTGGGGCTTATTGTTAACTGTACTAAGAGGGTGGAGCTTATTGTTAAACTGTACTGAGAGGGTAGGTCTTATTAACTGTACTGAGAGGGTGGAGCTTATTGTTAACTGTACCATGCACTAACAATTTTGTAAAATGCACACAAAAAACAGTCAAACACAAAACTTCACAGAAAAGTATACTAAAATGCTAAAAATAAATAAATAAATAAATAAATAATAATAATAATAATAATAATAATAATAATAGTCACAAACACTTCTCCCAGCACTGGTTTTGTTCAATTTGTTGTTCAATTTAATACTTGGTTCGAATAAATATCCATTTGTTTGGACAAATATCATGATACCAACAAAAATTACTTATAATAGTTTAATTTCAGAGCTGATAACTATCCATTTAACATGTTTTCTGGATAATAACCCAAATCACATCATTTTTTCATCAATGTCCATATCATTGTACTGACAAAAACAGTGCTTTTATTCATTCAATGTTTTCTTTTCTGTCCGTTTTAATCACATAATACACACAGGAGTTAAACGGACTAGATTGAAGAACCAGTGTATTGGATGAAATTTTTAAAAAATCTGCGACTGTATATCAACTATAAATGATACCAATGCAAAGGTCAAAGGTCCATCCTTTTAGTCATGGATCAAGGATGTCACCACCAGAAGTTGAGTAGGAAAAGGCTCAGTTATTTTGACATGTATGTGTCTTTTATAGTCCATTTTCAGATACCAGTCACCCACACTAAACCTGCTCTAACCATGTTCCTTGATGTCATTTGACGTCAGGGCTTGATGTCGTCTTCTAGTATAATCATAAGAACAGAACAGTCACATTTACTTATCATTCTCATCCACAGATGGAATTCCAGTCCTTGACAAACATAGTTTGAGCTGTGAGACCATCTCTACCATAAATATATGTCTTTATATACATATAGGTATATATATTTCCTTCAATCCCTCCTCCACCTACTCTGACATGTTGGAGCTGTGAGGGTTTGGATCCATTGTAACATAATCAAGACTTTCATTAAATAAGTCCAACTTTCCTCTGGACTCCATCATGACACCGTACATGTCTTTAAAGGCAGTTTTTCTTTCCTTTTACAGTGTGTTATTTCTACAAACACACCTTCCATCCTGTGTGGAAACGTGCCTTCCATACATGTCCATTACTTCTGAGGCTCAGTCTGAGGTCAGACAGCTCACCCAGTGAAAAAGTGACCAATTTAGCTCAAAATGCAAATACCAGCTGTACCCTCATTGGCAAAACACAAGTATGTGTACGTGTTTCCTTAAAGGGACAAATTGACAAATCTGTGTACAGCCTCCCACTACCGTCTCCTGATTTCACTGATTAATCAAGTGGATAAAAACTAGGTCTTAATTAAAAGGATCTGGACATGCTCCCAGCCTGGAAGCTGGCAGACCCCCACCACGCTGCTACACAGCCCCGCAAACAAACTCCCAGAATAAATGACCACCACATAAAAGGTGAATAATTCACTGTAATGAGGGACTTAGCAATAATAACCAGTGGCATATGTTGTCAAAATGAAGAGAAATAGGCCTTTTCTACAAATAAGAAGTGCATAAATGAAAGTGGAGGTAAACAGGAGCGTAACTCAATTCAATAAAAAGACGTAAAAACCAACAAAACAACAAAGTCTTCCTGACCGGAGCCCTGGAGACGCGTCCTTGACTTAAAGCCGTCTGTTGCAGCCTCAGTGTCGCAGCTTTCATTTCCTTAAGTAAGACTTCTCCTGACCTCAAAACTCACAAATTATAGCACAGAGTAAAATTATGAATACATATAGACGAACTGTTAATAAGGAGAAAGTAAGGGCTCAACATTAATCATCCAGAGTTTCACCTCCCATTGGTCGAGCTTCCCAGCGTCTGATTTGAGCTTTAATATTCTGACTTTGACACAGAAGGAGACGTGCATTCAGAGGAGTCCAGAAAAAACACACACACGCGCGCGCACACATGTTTCCATGTCTCATGAGGACCAAGTTTGTAATCAAGTAGCCATTGGGTAGTGAGTGTAAACATATCTTTTTTTTGTATAAATTAAAATAATAATAAAAATTTGAAAATTAAATAAATATAAAAAAATAAAATAATAATAATAAAAATATTAATAAATATAAATAATAAATAATTAATAAATAAATTACAAATAAATAATGTCATTGAAAATTGTCATTTAAAATTGTGATTTTTTATTTGACTGAAACTGAAAAAATAAATAAGACAAATAAATATGACACTTACTTTATCTTAAATGTTCTTCGTGTAAATGTCTAATAATATTTCTCCTGTTCTGATTGAACAGTTTTGTTCTGATGAAATACTGATGTTAGTATCATGTCTCCAGGTGTCAGATGTTCCAGTTTATGAGGATGAGACATACAGACCTTAATAGTCAATAAGATACATTCGATACAGATTTTTTATTTTTTTTAACATCAGCCTTAGCAGATAACCAATATAGGTTTATATATATATTTATATATATATATATATATATATATATATATACACAAACGTGTATATATATTGAAATAAAAATAATATTAAACTACTGGTATAAAAGGAGAGCAGTAGGTCAGAACAAGTAACATTACATTTTATATTATAAAATTAGCATTTAGAAGTGTTCACTCACTTAATTTTTCCAAGTCAGTTCTTTTTTAAAATAAACATCCAGGTGAGGTAGAACAGGTAACCACATCTGCAAGAACACAGAGGTGCCCGGAACTTTGCCTGTCAGTAAATCATGGCAGGGAAAAAAATATGATATCGGCCAAAGCAACAGCCCTGTACAAGATAAAAAACGGAAATATCGGCCTATCATTAATTAATACATTAGTCCTTATTGTATTTATCCCATACCCTGTTAGATCAGAAACACCTGGATCAAACACATCCACAGACTCTATTCCATTTGTGTTTGATTTAAGCTATGAGGTTGATGATGTTTCAACCCCGTTTTCCTGTCGTCTATTAAATACATGAGGACATAGAATGGAGTCAGTCCTACAGTATTGGTAGTTGATGCTGGTTTAGTACCTGCCAATTGAACATTCCTGTTCTATCCTTCAGACTCTTCAAACACACACTAAGACGCCTGCACTCATGCACTCATGCACACATGCACACGTGCACAGCTCAGAACAAGGACTTCAATTAAAGTCCCATTAAAGTTTGGGTTTAGAGGGGGATGGGCCATAGGAGGTAGAGAAGGGCATTTATTGATAGCGCCCTCACATCTCGTTCCTGCATTAAGTTGATTTTAAAAGCAATTAATACACATGGTCAGGCGAGAAGTAATGGAGCGCCCTATGTTCTTAACCTGCCGGACATTTCCAGCCGAAGCCCTGACCAACACAGCCCTGCTTTGCATTATAAATGACAAGATAAATCTTAATGGATTGAGGATAATCAGCTGGGCATGAAGGCTGACATATACACACATTCAGAGCACATCCAGGCACTCACACACATATACACAAACATGGACATACAGACACTGGGGAAATTAAAGGCTTTGAATACGTCTGCATTGATTATTTTAAATTATTAGCCCACCTCTCTTTGGACCTCCAATGCTTTTAGCCTAAGCTTTAACACATTTACAGAGACTTATTGACTATAATTACAACTGAGTCTTGGTAATGGACACATCAATTATGAGTCGCACATGTCTCTGACCAAGCGTTGCTCAGGGAATCCCAATCTGGGGTCCATTAGCGTCTCTCTTGCTGGTCTGAAGCTCAATCAGTCTTCACCTTCACCTCCGCTGAAGCAGCTATTACCTGGCTGGAGCAGATAGTCGCCTTAACATTAGCCTGAGCTGCTGGAGACCAGCCTCTATCTCCAAACAAAGACCAACAGCAACACAGTTTCACCAAGTCAACTCACTTTCCTGTTAAAACAATTACACGAACAATAATATGTAGCATGATCAAAAACTGGTCTCCACCTGGATTGATCTCTGCAGACATGTTTCTGCTGTTGAACCCTTTCAGCATGAGCTTCACATTTAGGAGACAAATATCAGTTTCATACACTGGACTGTGTTCGAAGGAAAAGGGTCATTTGGTCAGATGATTACCCATCACATGGGTCACGTTTGTGTGCAGAAAATGATGGAAATGTCATGATGGTGCATTAACTTATGGAAGTTCAGGAATTTATATGTGTATCATTGATATAAATGTAATAACAATAATGTCAAACTATCGGCAACTAAACCATGTCCAATGGTGAACAAATGAAGGACTTTCATGGAAAAGATTAAATGTATTTAGAAAATTTTGTGTTAAAATCTGCTTTAATATTACCTGCAAGTTAAAATCAAGACTTTTTGTAAAGACTTTTTTTAATGCTGCTTGAAATTAAATTTAAGACCAAGCCAACAATGAACCGAAATTGAAAAGGGGAAAAAAACACCAAATGAATTACCTGTGGGCAGTTTTACCAACTGTTTTAAACTATTTTAAATAGAACATGACCTTTTGGTCCAGTTGCTGCTACATTCATGAACCATTTGCATCAACAAGCATAAGTTTGAAATTTTGAAAATTAAATATATATATATATATATATATATATATATATATATATATATATATATATATATATATATATATAAAAACACACACACCATATAAACACACACTTGGAAGGAAGGAAAGGAAGGAACTTGAAGAAAAAAAACTTGAGGAACTCAAGGAATACTACACCCACAAAATGATGTGCCCTCATTTTCTACTCACCCTAAATTATTTTTGTAATGTAGACAGCCTAAATGTTACCAAATACGTTTTATTTCAAACTAACATAAACCTTACTTATGTGTTCAAATTTTTAAGACTTTTGAAAATGTAATTTAACACATTTTAATACCAATTAAGGCCTTATTTTTAGAACAATGAATTCAATGCCTTTTAAGACTTTTCAAGGACCCACGGGAGCCCTGATTACCTTCTACACTACTAACTTAAAGGCTTTGCTATCATCACCTCAGCCCTATTGGTGGTTGTGCAGTGAGCAAGATGTGGGTCATGCATTTTTTGGCAGTGTTAGAAGATTGTAATAATATCAGTGAAGAGTTTGGAAAAATATTGGGATACAAACTAGCAAAGACATGTTCTGTGCTATATTTGGGTCATTTAACAGGAAAAGACAAACCAAGTAAGGACAATAGTTGATTCAAATTGTTTTGGTAGCGTCTAAAAAAGGTCATCATATGAAAATGGTGTCAAGAGAACCGCACCCACCCACCCTAAATAACTGGACAGACATTGTGGGGAAAAAAATCATAACATGTATGTAGACTCAGTGGGTCCTATCCCTGGTCCTAAAAGAACCCTATCCTGCAATATTTTAGTGGTTTTCCTGTTTCAATAAACCTGACAGTCATTCTCACAGAGCTGGATGAAAGGCTGATCATTTGCCTCCGGTGGTTTTGGAAGAGGGACACGTCTAAAACGTGCAGGGTAGGGGCCCTTGAGGACAAGGGATGGGAACCACTAACTTAAATCATAACATGTGAAGATCAATGGGGGGGGGGGGGGGGGGGGGGGGGGGGGGGGGGGTCAACAATGTACAGGACTGACACTATGTTCTAAATATTTGTGTTGTAAAATTTCTAAAATAAAAGATATAAAGTAGATTTTCAGCAAAATGAACTTTGCTCTTTTTTATTTAAACTACTGGTAAATTTTACTTATCCGTTCCTTTTTTGAGAGTTTTTACTAACTTCACTTAATTTTATTAACAGTTGAACTAACCTTATCAAACTACTTCTGGTAAAACCACAAATGGATAAAGTTATCAGAGTTGATATTAAACTTTGTCATGTGTCCACATTATGTTAAATCAGTGTTCCTACAGGTTACATTTAAGACATGTTTAAGACTACTTAGAGCAGAATTTAATGGCAATTTCACAGCCATACTGGCAAAAATTCATGACTCCTCGAATTTAGGACCAGGTCCAAAAATATATTTTCTCCAACCATTTATCCCTCCACTTCTCCATGATTACTTTTCTCCTGCCTAAATGTTCCCAAAGTTGTCTTACTCTGGCGATGCTGCACGACTAGGAGCTGCGTGTGTGTTGGGTTGAATGTTACTTGATCATTTCTGCAAAATTAGCAATAATCAGTTCCTAATTTCAAGATAAATTTTCTTCCTTTGGAATGGATGGAACTGAGTCGACGAGTGTTACAGATATTCAACACATTTAAACACAACACAGCCATCAAGTTGATGGAAATGCAACCCAAGACCTTTAATACCTTTTTAAAGACTTTAAGGTATTAAATGCAGATTTGTAAATTCAAGCCTTTGTAAGACCCCATGAAAACCACGTAAATAAAGGACCATGAAGCCAAGGGCGTACATACCGGTGTGAGTGCGGATGTGGGCCAGGAATGCCATGGAGTTGCTGCTCTTACACACTTTCCCGCAGTATTTGCAGACGCTGCCCTGGTTCTCCTCCCGCTCTCGGTTGATCTGCTCCGTGTCCTCCAGAACGTACTTGTTGACCTCCCTCAGGAGCTCCTCGTGTTTCTCCTTGATGTGAATGAACAGGTCCTGCTCTGACATGAAGCGTTCTGTGCACTTGACACATTTGAAGCTGGCGCCCCCTTCGGGCAGCTCCTCCACGCTGTTTTGCTCATTGCGCAGGTGGGCAGCACTGGTCAGATGCTGGTGCAGGTTACTCTCCGTGTAGAAGGATTTACCACACACCAGGCAGTGGAAATGCTTCTCCTTGGATGGATGCTTCATGGAGATGTGGACGTTGAGGCCGCTCATGCCGTCAGCCATGAAGCCGCAGTCTTCGCAGCGGATACGGGTGGTGCTTCCTTTGACATCGTCTTTCACCTTCAGAAAAATAACCAGAATCAGAATAGTCTTTATGGTCATCATCTGTGTCATGAAATTAGAAGGAATACTTCCAATCAGTGTAACGACAGAAAAATGCAAAAACTAAAACATAAAGAAAACAGAATGTAACATTTTGCAGGAAATAAAAGAATAAACTAAAAGTACAATAATATCATATTTAATGATAGTTGGGTTGCGGTTGGTCGGGTCATTTTATTAACTGAATTTCCATGAAGGTGACATACAACGTCGGAACCTATGGTATGAAGGGAGCAAGAGAACAACTCAAGTCGGGAGAGTGGAAGCGCCGGAAACATACAAACAAAAAAAGGAAGGTTTGGAACACATTCGCTGAGATTTTTAAAGATGACGAGCAGCTCCCAGTGTTTTCTTTTCCATGGAAACCGGGTTCAAATGTCTCTTTGGATGTTACAGGTTGCCGACCCCTGGTTTAGATGCTTTGATAAATTTTGAATCATGAAACAGGACAAAAATATTTTCTCAACATATTAACTTACAAGCAATAACATCGGATTTTAACACAGAAATAAATGTAAGGTCATGTGAGTAAGGTCATGTGATGTTCATAAAGACCATTGACTGTTTTTTTAAAATGCAGGTTGAGAAGCAGGTTGGGTCCATCCAAGTTGGGGGCAGGCTAGTTAAAAAAGTGGTTGATTGTGGGTTGTTTATACATTTACCCGTGCATCACTGACATACATCTATGAACAGGTCAATAAAAAAAAATTTAATTTAGGTTTGAGAAATATTACATTGATAAGACAAAGACAGAGGACTTTAAACAAACCTTGGTGTCCTTGGGTTTAAGTTTCTTGACGAACGCCGCCGCAGTAGGCTGGTAGGCGTTGATGGGGGTTCCTCCAGTCAGACAGATCACAGCAGCTTCACCTTCTAGAGCCAGACCCTCCTGTAGCTGCTCGTGCTCTGAAAGGGTCCTAATGGACACGATACATGGATCGAAGGACGGGCTCTTGGAGCTTTGTGCGTCTGAATGAGAACTGTTAACTTGAGCATCTAAAACCACGTCCACATTCTCCTCTTTGTCCTGTTCTGATTGGACCTCCTCTGGACGTAGATGCACATTGGACACGGTGCTCATCCCATTCGTCTGGTCTGGATCTGGACCATCATCAGTCACAGGTACAGTTGTCTGTGTCTCACTCTGATCGGTACTTTTAGTGGTAGTTTTTGGCTCTTCCTCTGCAGTGTCCTGACCTTTCCTTGACTCTTCGATGGGACTCAGAGGGGCACATTCAGGGTTTGGAGTGTCTTCATCCAACTGTATGCTGTCTTTTGGTGTTTTTTGTCCTTCCGTACCCAGATGATCCATATATCTGACACTCTTCTGTTTGTGTTTTTCAGTGTTAGCGTGGCGCAACATCTCCCTGCTGGTCACAGCGTAGTAACTACAGGCCAGACACACATATTCAAAGTCTTTGGTGTGTTTCCGCTTGACGTGAAGATGGAGCGAAGGAATTGACTGAGCAACAAAGTCACAATGGCTGCAAGCATTGACAGAATCGTATTTAGATTTTTTCTGACTTGTCTCTGCCTGAGCATCCTCTTCCCCGTTCAAGTCTTCAGTCGCTGTGGCCTCAGGTTCCAGTTCTTTTTCCATCTGTAAGGGTATGGTCAGGTCCTGGACTTCTGTGGTGGAGGGTTCCTTGGGTGCTGGACTGACTTTACTGCTATCTGGGTTTTTAGTCGCACACTCCTGCAGACGTTTAACATGCTTCTTTGTGATACAGTGGCGATCCATGTCTCCTTTGGTCACACAGCTGTAGTTACACAGGGTGCAGCTGTACCCGTACTCTTTACTGTGTTTACGCCGGACATGAACACTGAGGTTGGTGGCGTTGGACACCACCAGCCCGCAATATCCACAGGTGGTTGAGGAACCCTGCTTTGGCTTTCCTCTTTTCTTCCTGGGGGGTTCCATATCCAATTCTTCCTCATCCTCCTCCTCATCCTCCTCTTCATCCTCCTCCAATGTAACATCAAGCACCACCCCCGAATCCCCAGTGCTGCGGTCTCCATCAGACCCAGGGTTCACTGCTTCAGTGGCAGCTTTTCCAACATTCTCCTTCCTCACCTTTTCAATATAGTCTTGACCACAGGAAGAGTCTGTGCTTTTCTTCCCTTTGTGGTTCTGCTGGTGCTGAGTCGAGGACAGGTGAACATCCATCCATTCAGATGTGGCAGAAAAAACATTGCACAGTTTGCAGTGGTACCAGTCTTGGTCCGGGTGAGTAACCCGAGTGTGGTTTTCCAACAACACTGGGGTGCTCACCCGAAAATCACAGTTCTTGCACTTCATCTGGAAGCGGCTGAGTGGACGTTTGGATGCCACATGTGTTTGGATGGCGTTCACATGACTGACCGGATCCTCAGAAGCCTCTTCTTCATCCATGTTCTCATCTGCATCAACTGCAACAGAATGCAGACATAAAATCAATTCAGTTGTTTTTGAGACCATAAAAATAAATCCTGATTTGGATCAAGATGATGCTGTAAATACTCACATGTGTACGGCATGTCTTTGGCATGGGATCTCTGGACATGTACATCTAGAGGAGACTTGTCTCTAAACTCTTGTCCACAATAGTTGCAGGAGTAAATAATCTTAGGTTTTGGGGTTCGCTTGCTCACTCGTCTCTCTAGTGTCTGGGTCACGTCTTCTTCATCTGCCTGCTGTTTTGTTAACATGCTCTCTTTTTCACCTCCACCCTTTGTGTTCATCTTATCATCAGTGGCTGATGATCGCAGTTTATCAGGATCACACTGCTGTTTGGGTTTCTCAGGAGCACTTTGAGTCTCCATGTCCTCTTGGATTTCAGTGGGACTCACATTATCAATACTTTCACCCTCAGCTGACTTTGTGTTTCTACTCATCTCCTTCGTGTTCTTTCCGTGCTTCCTTGCATAGTGAATCTTGAGTGATCTTGGACATTTGGCTAAAAAGCCACAGATACTACAGAGGTCATCTCCATCTTGGTTCACTACAGACTCTGTACTTTCCTCCATTTTCTTATGAGCTGGTTGGACCTTCCCTCGGAAGTCAGTTGCACTCTCTTCTGATATTAATGTTTCATCCTCAGATGCATTTTTTATGATGTTTCATACAAGAGTGAAGGTGACTGTTGTAATCAGAAGGTGGTCGATACCCTGAAGAAAAAGCAAATATATCTTATGTCATGCTATTCTCCACAATTTCTTTAAGACAATTGGGTTTTGCAATAGCTCAAACTGGGCAATAACCCATAATCACTCTGCAATCCAACATGATTAAATGTCGCCATCTAGTGGCTTCTGAAGGAAATGGTCTGGTAAATTATAAGCAACACAAATGCTGCCTGTTAAACAGCAACATGTCCATTTCAGTAATTTCATGAAAGAAAGAAAATCATCTGGATTATGATCCAGTTATGAATTTTACATGCCATATTTATAATGCTTACAGGGTAGCTACTTTTGAAAATGTATGTAACGGAACAAATGGTATACTTTCAAAGTTTGCATTTGACATCAATGAAATATTAATGATAAAGCTATTTATCCCACCATGGGAAAAGTCTACAGTTATAGCAGCAAATGTAAAGTGCAGGTATAAAGAGCAGAAAAAACATACTCACGTACTGAGAATGTAAATATGGAAAATATAATTAGAATTTTTAAAAGGTATATGCCTTTTTTACAATAGCTTACATTATTTACAATTTTTATATTACAGTACATTGCACTGTGGTTTTCAAGTGAATATGACTATTCTATATAAGTGTATGTCTAGATCATTAAGTAATTCATCTTTTTCTACATTTATAGTCAGTGTATGTCACACTCTGAATTAAATTAGGATATGAATGACATAGAGAAGCATTCATAGAATTAGAATAGAGTATGCTACTTATGTGCCTTTTAACTCTGGGCTACCCTGGGTTGTGTTACCCTTCAGTGTAGGTGTAGCATATGTAAAAGTGATTTATATATCAGAATAAGGACTACAGTACATTGTATCTTAAGTTACTTCTGATACACCACTGTCTTTAGCAGCCATTGCAGTCTGGTTGCAGGAATAAATAAATCCAAGCCTAAAACTTAAGACAATTTACACGGAACGAAGATAATCCTGGGTGGTTTATTGGAAAGAAATGTGAAAATTATTAATCCAGCAGACCTCTGTGTGGTATGGAGTTAAATGACGGCATTTTATCACAGTGAACCCATTCATTATCTAGACTTAATACAACCTTTGATGATTACTAGTAGTCAACTTCAACAAGGTAGATGCTAATGTTAGCTTCATAATGTTGCGTCTGGTGTAAAGTACGCAAAAGTAACGGAGTTTGGTGGAAAATTTTAAACGGACAACAAACACGAAGAAACATTATCCCACTGTGGAACCAGAACAGGGAGGAAACTCATGCCCTTTTAGATGGACACTGCACCGGAGCATTTATTACTTTCTCGAGCAGCCTTGGATATTATGGCTAGCAAACTTAGCTCGCTTGGCTACTAGCAACATGTCCTCAACTGTACTCTGACATGTGTTCACGGTGACCAATGAAATTGTTCCTTCAGCGGTGTGAGCCAATCACAGCAAGGCAAAGGCGGGACTCAGTCGCTTCCAGGCTTGAAAACGACGGCAGCACAGTGGCCCAAAAAGGAGGCTAAATATCGACCTCTAAAACAGTAATATAAATACACGAAGCAGCTCACGCAACCACCCCTGATACGCATTTGTGACATCAGAAAAACCTTCCGAAGGACGCATTAGGCGATAAAGCATTGACTTATTCAGAGTTACCTGTGAAATCGTGAATCTTTCCGTTGTCCGCGCTTTTTGCTGCTAGACACAAATGGCGTACCGTAGCAAGAGCCATGCGTCACAGCGGAGGGCGGGCTCACTTCTTCTTCTGCGTCTTTAATGTTCTGTATCAGCTGATTCCGGTTTCGTGGGAAAAACAAACCATGAACGCATTCTAATGGTGATCGTTGCCCATTAGGACACACGTTTAGTTAACCATTTCATGCACAGTGGTCACTGGAGTGTTTTATGTATCTATTCTGCAACTGTACTTTTGTATATTCATGGGTTTTGTTGTTTTATATGCATATCAGCAGATATAGTGGACGCCTCCGCACCAGCTCAAACATACCATGTACTGTAATTTGGCTATTTCTCATAAACCTGATCTGCAGTAACATTTTGGAGCATAAAAGATTCAAAGTTTGCTTTATTTGTCAGTTGTGCTACATGTGTGCTCATACAGAGACCTGAAATGGCATTTCTCTCTTACCCGTTTTCCAAAGAAATAAATAGAAAGAATAAAAAAGTATATATACATATTTAAATATATGAAAAAGATATAAGCTGAAAACTAAACATTTATACAACAACAAACAAGAGAGAAGAAATCTACATAAGGCACATATGAGATGATAGACCATAAGAACGGAGTGCAAATGTTGTGTCAATAATTTGTGATTACATTGTAAATAACAGTTTTCTTGCTTGTCTATTATCTACATAAAGTGAGTAATAACTAGTATTAGAGTAATGTTAAATTGTGAGGAAATCAATTTAGCAGCATTACAATGTTTTTATTTCATATCACTTTTTGCCATTGTGTTTTAGATACATCTTTACTTCAAAGATTAAACACAGTGTTCTGCTGAGTGTATTTTTTTTTTAATTCCATAAAAAAATAGGTTCATTAAGAAATAAATCATCTTGGTCTAATCATGACTAAGGTTGTCATAATTCATGGTCTGGTCCTCTGGTCACAGGAACATACTTTACCATGAGGATATATTTCCTTTGAGGGGTAGAAATACATAGGAAGCCTATTTCTGGCACTGAAAATTAAATGCTATTGTCAGCCATAATTATGTGTTGTAAAAATGTACTCTCCATTTACCCCAATGTAAAATTTTAAACTGATCCAGAATTCAGGATTGTCACCAAAATGTAATGATTTGTTCCCCAACACATCATGAAATTTTCATCAAGATCCATCCATTTGAGTTATCTTGATAACTTACTAACAGACAGATGGACAGACAGACTCTGGCAAAAATATAACCCCCTTGATGGACCTCTCTTTATTCGGAGGGGGGAGGTCTGCCTTGGTGGAGGTTCGTGCTTTCAAAGTGCTTGTATAGTTTTGAAATTGAATGACCATAATACAAGTAAATGAAGTATACTGAGTTTTGTATTTGTACTGTTTTTAAACCATAAAATAACAGTTTGTTATGCTGTTTTAACAATATTTTAAAAACGCCAGATGTTGGCAAAATGAGCCCAAATTCTATATACCCACCTAATGTATTTTCCCCGCCAGATGTAATCAAAAGTAGCTCAATTGGGCAGAAAACCGCCCAATCTGGCAACACTGGTCAGAATCTTTAGTGAATATTAATAATCACTATATACTCAATGTATCCCACAATCCACCACAATGTAGTGGATATTCCATGGTCACTAACCAAAGCATGATATCCCATCATGCATTGCACAAATCGAAAAATGGCAGAAGGACGAGGAGATTTATGATTAAATGAAACACGTATAGATCGTGATTGGACGGCGTACCGGCAGAGCTACAGGAGCTGTTCAGTAACGTTGTTAAATCTACCTGTTGGATGACAGGTGTGAGACAAGACTTGTTTAACAGTTAAAAATAGTAAAACAGTCATGTGCCAAGTGTATTAATTTTTTTTATATTTTATTGCACGGACAGTAAAAAAAATTTTAAACCTTTTTAATTTTCTGAGAGACGACACTGGTACATTTAATTATTCGACAGGGATGACACGATTAAACAGCACCATCGTAGTGTCCAAAACGTTTTCAATTGAGTTCACTATGTAGTGCATGACATTTATTTCCCTATGTGAGGCGTAGGCAGTGAGTGGATGATTTCAGACACAGCCTTTATACAAGAGGTAATAGGGAACAGGTGGACACAATCAGGGCAAGGGTGACAATCAGACAGGTGGGAAACACACAAGGGGAAGTGGTTACAAATCTGAAATGAAAGGAGAGTTAGGTTTCATAATAAAACAGGAAATCATAAGACAAGACAAACAAGACATGACACTTGTATTGTACAGTTTCCAATACAGGTCATTATTTGATGCAAAAAAAAGCTAATACTTTCACTTTCCTGGGTCTCAGGAGGATAATAATAATAATATATATTACAAAAAAAAATAATAATAATAATCATAAATATAAATAATAACTTTAGTCAAACAGTACATCTGTTTATATTCATTTGTCCTTCCTATCTGAGCAGTTATGTAATAAGTGTTTAATTACTGACTCAATTCCATCATATGAACCTGTATTTTATGGAGACACACTATTTTCTGAATTCTTGCCAGTGATGAATCTCCTCTTCCAGTTGACGTCTACTGTTGGCTTCATGGAAACACTGATGATGGATTAATGCATGAGTATTAATTGATTAAGTCGTGTGACAGGTCAGGAGGTGATAAATGATACCTCGTACAATGAATACACAGTTTACTTTTGCAATAATATTCTTTAATTCATCATGGTCAAAATTATATGACATGGATGGTTGAAAATGCAGCCCCCCCACCCCCCACCCCCCATTTTTCATTAGGATTCATCATTCATTTTTCTCCATTAGTCGTCTATTCAACTAAACATAGACGGGCTTGGGTAGACACTGCCTTCCGTCTCCTCTGTATTTAACGTTTTATACTCAGGTTTGAAGGTTTTTCACTTTTTATTTATGGTTTTTAGTTGAGACTGTTTTAACTCAATCAGTTAATTCACTTTATCTCCAGACTCATATTTAAAAGATACAAAACATGAATAATTTATGACACACAGAATATTAAAATGCTGATATGGAAGATTTGTAACGTTGGTGCTTTTTACATCTAGTTCCAGTGTTGGTGTGAATGTAATATTTCCATGTTTAATTTTGTGATCAGAGATTATTTACTTTATGTTGACTTTAGCTTCAGGTCACAGATGAACACACGCTCCACACAAAACAACAATTTTTCAGAATCTATACTTTATTTCACTTCATCAGGTCGATATACTCACAGGTCATACAGCTATAGGTCTGGATCCGGATCTGGATCTGGCTCTGGATCTGGGACTGTGTCTGTGTCTTGATCTGGGTCTTGGGTTTGGGTCTGGGTCCTAAACTGGGGTATAACTCCTGGTCTAGGTCCTGGTCTGGGGTCTGGGTCCTAGTCTGCGGTGTAAGTCTGGGTCCCAGTCTGGGGTATGGGTCCTAGTTTGGGGTATAGGTCTGGGTCCTGGTCTGAGTCCTAGTCTGGGGTATGGGTTCTGGTCTGACTTCTAGTCTGGGTCTGAGTCCTGGTCAGGGATCCTGGTCTGGGTCCTAGTCTGTGTCCAAGTCTGGGGTATGGACATGGGTATGAATCCTGGTCTGGGTTTGGGTCTGGGTCTTTGTCTGGGGTATGGGTATGGGTCCTGGTTTGGGTCTGGGTCCTGGTCTAAGGTCTAGGATCTGGGGTATGGACATGGGTATGAATCCTGGTTTGGGTTTGGGTCTGGGTCCTTGTCTGGGGTATGGGTATGGGTCCTGGTTTGGGTCTGGGTCCTGGTCTAGGGTCTGGGGTCTAGCTGTGGGTCTGGGTCCTGGTCTAGGGTCTGGGGTCTAGCTGTGGGTCTTGCTCTGGCTGTGGGTCTTAGTCTGGCTGGGGATCCTGGTCTGGCTGTGGGTCCTGGTCTGGGTTTGGGTCTTAGTCTGGCTGTGGGTCTTGGTCTGGGTTTGGGTCTTAGTCTGGCTGTGGGTCTTGGTCTGGCTGAGCATCCTGGTCTGGCTGTGGGTCTTGGTCTTGCTGTGGGTCCTGGTCTGGCTGTGGGTCCTGGTCTGGCTGTAGGTCCTGGTCTGACTGTGGGTCCTGGTCTGGCTGTGGAAGTTGGATTGTTTGTCAGTCTATTCAAATAAATCAATACTGTATAAAATGATCCAAACTAAACTAAACTTTGTTAAAATAATGAAAACATGAACCAAAACAAAACAATCACACGCGTTGGATTCTGCATCACCACGTACGTACAAACTCTGAACTGAATCCAATAGTGGGCTCAAGCAGCCACAGTTTGGGGGGGGGGTCCCACTTACATCTGAAGTACATGTAAAAGCATCACATCTGATTCTAATAATTCTGTGATTAATGTCAGATGTTGATGCTGATGTGAACAGACACAGTGACTCTACCGCTCCACCAGAGGGCGATGACTGCACATGAGCTTCCCTTCTCTGTACTCACTGACAGCTGCAGTGTGTGTGTGTGTGTGTGTGTGTGTGTGTAACCATGGAAACCACTCCAGACACATCTCACAATCCGGGGAGAAAACAGTTTGTTCAAAGCAGAGTCTCTCCCAGAAAGTGATAATACTGTAATAGTGTTAGAAGAAGGAGTGACGAAAGAAAGAAAGAAAGAAAGAAAGAAAGAAAGAAAGAAAGAAAGAAAGAAAGAAAGAAAGAAAGAAAGAAAGACAGACAGAAAGAAAGAAAGACAGAAAGAAAGAAAGAAAGAGAGACAGAAAGAAAGAAAGACAGAAAGACAGAAAGACAGAAAGAAAGAAAGAAAGAAAGAAAGAAAGAAAGAAAGAAAGAAAGAAAGAAAGAAAGAAAGAAAGACAGAAAGAAAGAAAGAAAGAAAGAAAGAAAGAAAGAAAGAAAGAAAGAAAGTGATAATGCTGTAATAGTGTTAGGAGAAGCAGTGAAGGAAAAAGAGGAATGAGGCAGAGCTAAAAACATCTTCACAGCAAGTCCAGGCTTTTGTGTCCCTGTCCAGGACCACAGACATATTTAAGGTGGACACATTTAAGGTGGACACTTGGAGGGTCCAAATACACAAATACACAAGTCGTGCCCGGCACATGAACCTCACCCCCCCTTGCACACATTTTACCAGATTTTTCCTATCTCTTTTTGTGAAAACACATTTTTGGTGACTTTGACCTTTGACCTTTTACCTACATTCACCAAAAATTAATAACATCTATTCTGGACCACCTCATACCTTTCCTGAAAATTTCATGGAAATTGGTCCAATAGTTTTTGCCTAAACCTGCTTACAGACAGACAGACAGACAGACAGACTAACACTGGGGGTCTATCCCAGCTACAAGGGGTGAAGGCGGGTGCACCCTGTATGAGTCTGCAGTTCATCACAGGGCTGAACATATTAGGCGTGTTTCCACTATCGTAACTTCCAGACCATTTTACAGGAACTTCACGGTATGTGCGTGTTCCCATTCCGACAGGGCTGCCTTCCGGAACTTTTCCAGAAACCAATGGAGTTCCTGCTCGAGGGTAGGTACTCGAGAGCGGCCTGGTAGAGTCACTGGGAAGAAGTCGTGCAGATTGGTTGTCGCAAATGACATCATCAGATCGTGACGAACACCTCAAGAGTATAACAGTGAAAAGAAGACGATTGAATGGACAAGAAGAGTGTCCATGTCTAGTCTGGTTGTGATGTAGGGACAGCCATGGCTCAGTTGGTAGAGCAGGTCGTCCATTTACCAAAGGGTTGGTGGTTTGATTCCTGCTCTGTCCTAGTCAGTCTGTTGTGTCCTTGGGCAAGACACTTCACCCTCCTTGCCTCCAGTGTCACTCACACTGGTGTATGAATGAGTATGAATGTTCGGTGGTGGTCAGAGGGGCCGTAGGCACAAAATGGCAGCCACTGTGACTATATATGTAGTTTACCACCACCAGAGGGAGCATGTGAGAGTGAATGAATAATGGAACACTAATGTGAAGCGCTTTGGGTGCCTTGAAAAGTGCTATATAAATCTGATCTATTATTATGATCTCCTGCTGCTTTGTTTTGTTTTACCATAGCAACAATGGAATATGACGACATCATCGCAAGGTTCTTACAGGGCCATTCTGTATAGAGACACAACACCTGAGAGGACCGGTCAAAGTATGTCCCCCAAAAAAGTCCCGGACGTTCCAATAGTGGAAACATGTCTATATAGACAAACAATCACTCTCACATTCACATTAATTTACATTAACCAACTAACCTATCAGTACATGTCTTTGGATGGTGGGAGGAACCTGGAGTATCCGGAGAAACCCCACGCAGACATGAGAAGAAGATGCAAACTTTACACAGAAAGGCCCCACCCACTGTTGGAATCGAACCCAGGACCTTCTTCCTGTGAGGCACGAGCGTTAAACACTGCACCACCATGTTACCCCTTACTTTATCTTGTTTAATTAAATTTGATCTTATCTTATTTTATTCTATCTTATCTTAACTTATTTTATCTTATTTTATATTATCTTAACTTATTTTATCGTATCTTATTTTATCTCATTTAATTTCATTGTACCTTAATTTATTTTATTATATCATATCTTATTTAATTTGACTTTTTTATTATTTCATTTTATTTTTTAATCATATTCTATTGATGTATTTATGTAAATGTTTCCCATATTAATCCCATGGGCTGGGCCAGGACAGGCTGAGCGGAACCCTTTGTCAGGCTGTCTTTTGGCCCCCAGACCCAGTTTGCGTCCATGCTTTGAGGACACCCAGGCCCAGGGGCTGCGGAGCCCACGGCCTGGTGCATATTTAAGGCTAATCTCCTGCCTGGTCCCTTCCTGCTCCTTTATCTCATCTGTAGTAAATAGCAGCCGGCGTCCCAAATGGGCGGCATGTGGAGTAGCATTCCTTCAGACTAGCTTCTCTAATCCCTGTCGCTCAGGTTTGACATTTTCCTGCTCAGGTCTGGGCCAGAACAGGCCTGATGACTGGATCAGGTGTCCATTCGCAGGTGAAGCAGGAGTGAAAGGGATTAGAGTCAAACTGGAGGAGGGAAAAGCAGCTGTGATTGACAGCTAAAGGTGGATTGGGTTTGGAGTGAAGGTTTGGTGAGGATCCGAGTCATTAAACCCACAGAACCAACAGAACCACCACACATCAGAACTGGGAGTGGTTCTGATGCTTTGGCCCACTTTCTTTTAGGTCAGTGTCATAAAGACTCATCTGCATGGGATGTGTTCAGTGGGAGGGGCTAATGCACAGGTGTCAAACATAAGGCCCAGGAGCCAAAAAACAGTCCAAAGGGTCCAATCTGGACTAAATAGTCCCATGTGGACTAAATGGTCCAATCTGAACTAAACGGTCCAATCTGGACTGCAGGATAAACATGTGAAATATCTGGACTAAATGGTCCAATGTGGACTAAAGGGTCCAATCTGGACGAAATGGTCTAATCTGGATTGCAGGATAAACATGTGAAATGTAGAAATGACACTGAAGATCTCAACAAACTTACTTACTTCAGGTTCCACATTCACACCAGTGTGATCTAAAGTGGATCAGAACCAGGAGAAAAGAACACAAAAAATCTAATGTTTATGTTACTGTAAAAAAAAGATCAAATATTTACAGTTAAAAAACAGGAAATAATCTGAACAAATACAAACAACAATAATTTAAATGTTATTACACATTAAGTAACATTAAATTAAACTTAATTAAGTAAATGAAATTAATGTAGCTCATGGATGAGCTATTAAAGAGAAAGAGTGAGGGAGAGAGAGAGAGAGAGAGAGAGAGGGGGTGTTTGTTGATCCACTGTCTCTGTACGTTATAATGAACATGTATAAATGATAAACTGAAACTAAATATTGATAAAATGACACAATTTTCAGACACGTCAGTTTGTTCCTGTTCTTCACACATTTAAAGGGTGGTTTATAGACGTAAACAGAAAAGAAATCACAGGGAACAGGTTGGACTTTCAATTATATAACTGGTTCTGATCCACTTTAGATCATAATGGGCTGAATGGGGAACCTGGGGCTCTGGGGCTCTGGGGAGAGGTGGGGGGGGGTTCTGGCCCCAATTCCACCATCACAACAGAGAGTCCAGCTGTGGGACGCTCTCTGCTAGGAACCCCCCTCCACCCCCCCTTCCTAGAAGCATTAGGTCAGTGCATGCTGTGGGCCGGTCACCTGGGGAGGGGCTTTGTGTGAGAGTGTTTGGGCCTGGTATCTATGTGTCCATGTGTTTATGAGTGAAAGGCCCAGTAGGAGGAACAGTTTGGGTTTGTGAAGCTCAAACGTGCCGGTTACAACACTGAGGGCGGAGCCAAAGTCTGCTACAGCTCCTTTCAACGCCAAAGCAACATACACTCAGACTAATGACTGCTGGGACCACACAGCACTTATTACTGCTGTTTCAAATGTATGTCTGTCTTCTTAAAGACACAGAACTATTTACATTTAACCATTGTCAAGTCAATTATCTCAGTTTATTCAAATTCTATCCTCTGTATTTCACATTTTCACCAAAGCGCTTTACAATTCCTCACATTCACACACACACTCATACACCAGTAGACGGCTGCTGCCTGACTCTACTGGGAGCAACTTAGGATTCAGTGCCTTGCCCAAGGACACTTCAACATATGAAGAGCCAGAGCCAGAGCGTGAACCACTGACCCTTCAATCATTGGACGACCTGCTCTACCAACTGATCCACAGTCACAAATCATATCAAAACTCTTGTGAAATATCACTGCGCGATATTTCACTGCTAGAAGATGGACCTTTCGATGTCATTTCTCTGCTGTTTGCTGTCTCTAAAATGGCAGTTATGTTTTTGTCATGAATTACTTTGAGAAAAGTATACATCTCCGTCTTTGTCCATGTGTATCGTACCATTTTCATTCGAAAGAAGTGATCATGTGACTGTCTACATCATGTCCTGTGATGTATAATTGCGGAAAAGGTGTTTCCATCGAGCTTTTGCGATACATTCGAATATCGAAACATCTGAAAAACCACCTCATGAAAGCATAAAAACTTTTTAGCGATATTTGAGTGTTTTTTTTTTTTCAAAATTCCAAATTCCCATTATCAGTTTTTTTTATAGCTCTATTTACATTTTGTGAATTTCCAAGGGTAATGGAAATGCAACTACTGACAAATATGACAATACATGTAGGCTCCAAAATGGCATCATGACCTTTGATCTTGGAATGTCAAACCCATAGTATCAGATTTTAAGAGGGAGATTTCCATTAAGAGCTCAAATATTTGTGAGGGGGCAGGGGTTTTTGTACCTGGAATCACTTGTTTTTCACATTAAATAATGTCGACCTCCAGCCTGGAGGTGTTTGATTTCACTCACAGTGTAGTTTAATAGTGTTTCTATTTGGATAATGCTCAGAGGTGGGCTGTAAGGAGGAAATGCTGTTCATACAACAGGCTCCGGAGCATCAGTCACAGCTTTATGACCAGCGCTAGTCATCTAAACATCCTGGACTCCACCCGTCAAATGCACAGGATTTACCACCCAAACAGCGCTTCTATTTCCCATCTCACTCTGGGTGTTTATTCAACACGGATGTGGGTGCTTTTAACCAGACTCTTCATTGTAATCTGCTGTACTAACATGTGACAGACTGAACAGACAGGTGGTGTCATCAGAAGTAAAGGTAAAACACCAGCAGGAGACTGTGTTGCATTGTGGGAGCTGGAGGAAAATAAAATGAAAATGAAAAATAAAATACAAATACAAATAAATAAAAAATAGAAAAAGAAATAAATTTTATACCTTTCAAAATAAAATAAAATAAATCAGAAAATACATTTCAAAAATACAAATAAATATATATTTATAAAAAATAAAGAAATAGATAAAGAAATAATTTCACATGACTGATGCTGCTTTTCTTTCTGGCAGCGAGCCTTGGTTTTGGGTCATTTTCTCTTGTTGGTATTGGGTGATTTTTGTCTTGTTGGTTTTGGGTGATTTTCTCTTGTTGGCTTTGGATGATTTTCCCTTGTTGGTATTGGGTGATTTTCTCTTGTTGGTTTTGGGCAATTTTCTATTGTTGGTATTGGGTGATTTTCTCTTGTTGGTAATGGGTGATTTTTCTCTTGTTGATATTGGGTGAATTTTCTCTTGTTGGTTTTGGGTGATTTTCTCTTGTTGGTTGCTCATTTCTCAGTCCTATTACCAGTGACTCAGTCCAAACTGGTTCAGGATGATTGTGACGTGCTCAGTGTTTGTCAGGTTCTATTAAAATTAGATGAGAAAATGTTGAGCTCATTTGTCTCCTACATTGCAGGACCTCTCATGTGACTATTATTGTGCACACATACACAGTAAGTTTGGCAGTGTTAAATCAACAGTTAGAGAACTGATTTAATACTTTAATACTACTTGGTCACAGTAACACTACAAAATTTACAGTGTGCATTGCAAACAACATATATTGTGCAGCTCTAACCTTCATAATTTTACCTGAAAATCAGTCATGTTAAAATAACACAGTTTCATCCAGCTGAGGTTCACTCAACAGGAAATTAACCCATTTGAACCTTTTTGATGCAGTTAATGGTTTTGTCTCTAAACTGACAGGGTTGAGTTCTGATGTTTCTCTTCTTCTACCAAATACGTCCCATCTCTTCTTTCATATTTTACAGGCAGTGAATGTCATTTAATATGTATTTAAAACTTTTATTTGCTAAAACGTGTGGTCATTTGGGATATTGCATCATGGGAGTTTGTGTAAAACTGACCTGTGCATTGGTCTACTCATAAAAGCTGTGTGTTCTGTATGGGAGGGGCCACTGATGGATGGGCGGAGTCTGTTAAAGCAACAGTTACACTAGGTTTCAGCAGTAGTTTCGGTTCAGACCATGTATTTTGCCCAGATCCATTCTGTTTGCTCTGTTTACAGAATCTGCCCTGAAGCGTCATCAGGTGTCTTCTTTTACGACTTGTACTGTCGGATCATCAGTGCATATTTGTCAGGGAACATCACTTCTGCAGGTAGACGTAAAAGGAAATCATGTCCATTCTGTCTCACACATGTTGGACTGTTTGTGTCTGCTCTGGTTTATCCAGTGTTTAGTCTACAATACAGGTGTCAAACATGCAACTCCTGGGCCAAAGCCAGCCACTAAAGCACAAGTGTCAAACATGAGGCCCGGGGGCCAGATCCGGCCTGTTAAAGTGTGCAGTCTGGCCCTTGGGTCTGGCCCAGGTTCCACATTCAGTGCAATTCAATCTCAACACCCTTGACCTTTTGCAATATTGATAATTTCCTTATATGTATATATGTGTCAGTACATGTAATATTATAGTATATCCAGTATTGATTAAGTTTTAGCATGATATGTCTGTGCTTGACACACACAAACAGTGTTACAGAAGTTACTTTTGCAATATTTCACCTTTGATCTCCAGAGATCCCAAAAACTATTGGTCGTAGGTGATAACAGCAATTATGAGAATTGTAGGCATCTTCATTCTGCATCATTTGGTACCAAAGTTTTGTGACCCTCCGGTCTTGAGTTATAACTGATAATGTTTGACCGTTTAAAGTTGCCCAAGGTCAAAGGTCATGATGCCATTTTCTGTGACCGTAACTGATGTATATTAGCTATATGTAGTTTTGTTTGTTTATTCAAAAATATATATATATATATATTTTTTAATTTTTTAATGTATTTTTAATTATTCATTATTTAATTATTTCCGCTACAAGAAGGACGATGCTGAAACGTATGTTCTGTGTTGATCTCTAATCTGTTTGACCATTTTGTGTCCTTACACACTCCTCAGTATTTTTTTCATATTGTAATATATCTCTCAGGATAAACATAACAATATCATGCAGCCCTAATCCTGACTAACATGAACAACTGTACAGCGGAACATAATGACATTTGACTGGTTTGGGGATATTTTTCTTCCCCCTACAGTTTCAGTACATATTTACAGTCATAAAACCAACAACCATATGTATTGGTTTTCAATGAAATTGGTGATCAAAAGGCAAAAAACAGACCACCAGTACAACCATCAGACTGGCACTGGCATGCAGATAGTGGACCACCTTAACCCAGGACAGATGCCCAGCCTCAGAAAAGAATCCACCTTGAACTGATCTGCATGGTATTAGACCACAATCACATTCTCACCTGTTTTCTAGTAGTAAAAGTTACATGTATTCAGTATATTCTATTGATCATCACTTCAAACAAACTTATGAAAATCATTCCATCCATCACACTGGAAACAAACCATTGAACTGAGCAGAGTTTACGGGAGACCATTAACCCTTTATCAGGCAAGTGACATTCACTCAAATACAAGACACTCATCACTTTTCCATTGACACTCAAACTATGTGACTATAACATATGCATAAAAATTACCTAATGCAAAAACAACAATTTTGCCGAAACTCTACTTTTTCTTCTCTATTTTTTTTCCTCTAGCAAGAGGTGTTTTTTCAGGCTTTGTGTATAGAGATGGGTATCGTTTCAAATTTCAAGAATCAAATCAGATTCTGATTCTGAAGATTAAGAATCGATTCTTTTCAATTCTATCTCAGTGTCATGCAGCCAGTTTTTTTTTCAGGAAAGCCAGAAATAAATATGTTTTTAAATTTATTTTCTATTTTTGTTAAATACCTTTTAACTTTTAAAACATTCAGGGGATGAACGAATGCATTGTGCAATGCATTGGATTTCAAACAATATGTTTTTGAAGTCACAAACTGCCTGAAGTCCTCGTTTCCTGTGGTAAATGGACTGTACTTATATATATATTTTATACACCAGTGGGTGCTCAAAGCACTTTATAATTCCTCACATTCACCCATTCACACACACACTCATACACCAGTAGACGGCTGCTGCTGATACAAAGGCGCTGCCTGACCCGACTGTGAGCAACTTAGGGTTCAGAGTCTTGTCCAAGGACACTTCGACATGTGGACAACCAGAGCCGGGACTCAAACCGCTGACCCTTTGATCATTGAACGACCCGCTCTACCAACTGAGCCACAGCCGGCCGTCAATGACCTGTTTGCCCTGTGGACGGCTTGATCCCTGGGTGATGTCATTGCATGTGCCTGTTCAAGTTAGCAGTATTTCCAAAATATTTCACTTCAATTTGACACAACTTGCAACTTACACCCATTTTCCATGTAAAACTTTATTTGGTGTCAACATTTCCATATAAACACAAAGGAAATAGCTTCAATTCCAAAACATGTGATTAAGAATAAATCATTCTGAATTTTAAAAAAAATCATATAAACATAGCCATAGTTTCGATCCCAGACCCTGTTAGAACCAAAACACCTGGATTCAACAGGCCCACAGACTGTGGTCCAGGTAGTGGATGAATTCAACAGTTATGTAATGAGGCTGAGCATGTGTTAAATAAGGGGCTAAAACAGTGTGTATTTGAAGTCTGTTCAGGTGAGAAGGAGCAGGGGTGAGTTTCCCAAACAGATTCAGTGCCTTGATCTGTTTGGCTCCATTGTTGGTTGGAGCGAGGCTAAGCATTCAGATGTTACTGAGCTTTTGGGAAAGTCACCTGCTGCTCCTGCACTGGGATCCAAGAAACTCCCTCAACTGGGTTTAACCACAGCCACAGGGGCGAGGCATGGTCTGACCAGGTCTAAAGGGGAGCGTGGTCTGAACAGGTCTGAAGGAGAGTGTGGTCTGACCAAGTACAAAGGGGGGTGTGGTCTGACCAGGTATGAAGGGGGTACCGCCCGCCATTGGAACGCCCTAGATCCAGTGCATCTACGTAAGCGTGTGTGTATTTCCTGCGTGTTTGGGCTGTTTGTATGTGATCTCAACCCACTTTCCCTGCAGACGTTGGGTGTAAAAGCAGCATCAGGAAATGATTAACAGACTAAAGGTAACAGCTCACATCTGAAGCATTAAGGTATTAAGGAAGGAGAGGCGGATCCATGAGCTCACATGAAATAACAGTGTTGAAATGAACGAAGCAGTTTGATGACAACAGAACAGAAAAAAGCACAGTGTGTGTGTGTGTGTGTGTGTGTGTGTGAGTGTGTGTCTTCTCCATGTATTCTGACCCGTTCAATATAAACTAGTGCTGCCCAATTATTATATTTTTTAATCAGATTAATAACAGAATTCTTTTGGAGTAATTTCAATTAATCGTGATTAAATATTAATTTTATGTCTATATTAAACAGGAGTGAATATATCTGCACTTATCGTGTTTGTTATAAGCTAGGTGATGCATTAGCCTAGTGCTAGCAGAATGTATGCTTCAAAATAATGTGGTATTTTAAGGTTAGAAGTGCTTCGATGAAAAGAAAACTGTCGAAACACTTTAAATCGGTCAACTCTTGTCTCCCAGGGGTTCTTCATACTCAAATTTCCCATAAAATACACAAAAACACACTAACAAACACAAAAAAAGGCAGAGATTTTTTTTTTCAGCAAATGAAATCAAATGTGAAAATATCACATGAACAAGTTTCAAGCACAACAAACCTCACCCTCACAGATATTTTACCTGACTTACCCTAGCTGTTATCATTGCAAAAACACCTTTTTGGTGACTGTGACCTTTGACCTACATTCCATACATTTACATGGTGTTATATTTATTCCGAATTATTTATTCCGAATAAAGTAATTCGGAATGAAAGCTATGTCCTTCGTGTTTACATGGAGATGTTAATTCTGAATAAGTGTTTACATGGGGAAAGGGTTAATTCCGATCTAGTTCATTTGGCTTTAAGAGCTGGGGTACAGAGGGTTCTGATTGGACAGAACTCCCATGTGACGTCTTACCGTCTACCGGAAGAAAACAATTGTGTCCACTTCCTGTTTTGCTTTCATTACAACTATCAACATGGAAGATCAGATACTACATGGTATATTTAATTCTTACAATGTTTCAATCAAATACTTTACTTCGCCATGACTCCAACGCTCACTTCGTACAGCCATCTTGGAAAATGTTCCTGTACCAATGTCGGCAGCACGGAATATGTGTGTCCTGGCATAACGACTTACGTAATCACGTGAAGACCAGGAGCATGTGCAGAACGACAGGAATAATGTTAAAGTGGAATTAACTGTTTATATGGGACATGAAGGATCTTATTCAGAATTAACATCAGAATAAACCAGTGCCTTTATTCAAAATTAAGTTTCATTCAGAATTAACGTTTTCAACAGGAATTAGGTGTTTACATGGTCATCTTAAAGTGGAATAAATTTTTATTTGGAATTAAACAGGAATAAAAACTCCCATGTAAACCCACCTATTCACAAAAAATGTATGGGATCTATTTTGGACCACTTCCTGATAATGACATAGAAATTACACAAAATTAATACAGAAATAATATTGTTGCCTTTTTTTGGAGGGAGATTGGAAATTTGTTAAGACAAATTAAAATGTTAAAAATGTTATGCCTCTTTTTATCCTTTACGTGAGTTTCAGGTTATTATCGCAGGCAAGTGTGTTGTTGTTTACACTAAAACTACTCGACTAATTTCCATTAATGTTTCAGAAAAGGTATGAGATGATGCAGAATAGATCCCATAAAATTTTGGTGAATGTATGTTAAAGGTCAAGGTCAATTTCACCAAAAATGTGTTTTCACAATGATAAGAGACAGAGCAAACCAGGTCAAATGTTTGCAAACGGGCAGAGTTTGTCGTGTCTGGAACCACTTGTTCATATTTATTCAAGTTATTCACTTGTTTTATCAAAGGATAGTTTGTCGACAAGAACATTTTTACACGATAATGTTACCTTTTGAGACCAAAACATAGCAATAATTAAAATTTTACGTTCTTTTAATCATCATTATCATTATCGTTATTAGAAGTTGATCGATGAGTTCATATGAAATCAAAGCACATTGGTGGTTTGATTCCCAGCAGCGTTGCCTCCGTCACAGCACAAACAAAAGGATGGTTTGTTCTCTGTCTTTACAACCCAAAAAAAAATGAACTGTTCACAAACTTGGATCGATTCTTCTCACATCAGAACTCAATTTCAGTACAATACCCAGCATTAAATGTCAATGTGGTGCCTCCAGCACACTGATGAAATGTGTTTCTACTTGGGTTTTATAAAGTACACATTGTCCTGACAGTAGGAACCATCCCACATCCAAACATCTGGATTCACAGGAGACCCAGGTCTGGTTTGGGAGCTGTGGCAAAACCATCTATATTTGCGTCAATCATTGCATTCTGTTGTTATTGGTTGTTTTTTTTTACTTGATGATCATTGTTATCATTATTGTACCAGTGAATAAATGCAGGGATGTTGGAGCGGAACCGATGTCCTGTTGTCTAAACCGACCCACACAAGAACACAGTTAATCGGCCTTTGTTCTGGTGTTATTTGAACTGTATCTGGGGAATATTTCAGCCACAGGACAGAATATGTCATTAAATCTGGATCAGAAATGAGCCTGTTTTGACTTTTCACTGGAATGATTGAAGATATTAAGGAATTCCTTCAGTTTTTCTGCACAACTTGAGTCTCAGAACATGAAAGTGGCATCATGACCCCTGGTTTATTCACGTTTAGGCTGAAATAATATCAGATAAATGTAGAGGACCATCAAAAGCCTAACCACCTTTAACACAAATGTCCACCTTTAACTCTTAAAGACTCAAATGTCCACCTTTAACCCTTAAAGACTCAAATGTCCACCTTTAACCCTAAAAGATTCAAATGTCCACCGTTAACCCTTAAAGACTCAAATGTCCACCTTTAACCCTAAAAGACTCAAATGTCCACATTTAACCCTTAAAGACTCAAATGTCCACCTTTAACCCTTAAAGACTCAAATATCCACCTTTAACCCTTAAAGACTCAAATGTCCACCTTTAACCCTAAAAGACTCAAATGTCCACCTTTAATCCTAAAAGACTCAAATGTCCACCTTTAACCCTTGAAGACTCAAATGTCCACCTTAAACCCTTAAAGACTCAAATGTCCACATTTAACCCATAAAGACTCAAATGTCCACCGTTAACCCTTAAAGACTCAAATGTCCACATTTAACCCTTAAAGACTCAAATGTCCACCTTTAACCCTTGAAGACTCAAATGTCCACCTTAAACCCTTAAAGACTCAAATGTCCACCTTTAACCCTAAAAGACTCAAATGTCCACCGTTAACCCTTAAAGACTCAAATGTCCACATTTAACCCTTAAAGACCCACATGCCCACCTTTAACCTAAACCATTCACTGATGTAAATAAATAAACATGACTAAGACCATTAAGAGTTTTAAAAACCAATAAAAGCACTTTAAAATGTCTCCATTATAACTTTGATCAGGACTTCATGTTCCTGTTGCAGGAACAGATTTGCAGATGCTTGGCAGGATTCCAGGCTTTCAGGGTTCTAGTGTTCTAGTGTTCCAGCCCTCAGTGGAGTCGTTCCACAGACAGATCTGCACCGACACACTCTGTCCCAGTGGGTTCTACACACTCAGATTCTGTTTCACACACTGCAACACATGAAGATGAGTCTGCGCTTTCCTCAGCTGTTCACTCGCTCATGTGTGTGTGTGTGTGTGTGTGTGTGGGTGTGTGTACTGACAGTAAATCTGCTCTTAGTGTTAAGCAGAGACCGTCCCCATCCCACTGGGAGGAGATGGTCTGAATGAGGTCTGTTCTGATGTCACACATACTGGTGCATTTACAGCTGAACTAAAGCCTCTGAGAAATACACACACACACACACACACACACAGCAAACCCTCAAACCAGGAAGTCCCCGCGTTTTTCACCAAACATCTGGAGTGCAGAATCCCAGAATCCCCCGTTCCCCTGGCAACACTAAATCAACATGGAGCCCACCGCCACCGCTGCAGCTGATGTGTACGATGCAGCGTAATGTCATGTTTGCTTGGACTCATACACAGTTAATTCAATCAAAATAAACTGATTCTGATGAATGACCCTTTAATGGGAGCAAACGATCAGAAGGAGCTCATTATCCTCAGATTCAGTCAAAGAATCAGCTGATGTTTTCCACCTACATCAATTTGGTCCAAATAAAGTCGTATTATCGTCGTTTTAATTCCAGTTTTGTAAAATGACAGGTGTTTTTATTTGATTGAACTAACTATTCATTGTCTTGTTTCAATCTGTGTCCCATTATTTAAAAAAAAAGAAAAAAAAAATATTTAAGGACAAACTGGGAGCTTCCTGTTTGGTCTCTTGTGACTCGTCCCAGGTCTAAATGAGGCACGTCTGGCCTTGGGAAACGGAAGCCTGGAGGTCGCTCAGCTATCGTCTGACCTCCACCGTCTTCTCTTAACCTCACCGTGAGACAGTAGTTCAGCCGCCATCATCATTAAGGCTGCACGATATTAGAAAAAAACTGACATTGTTTTCTTTTTTTTTTTTTTTTTACTATGCCAAAAAAATCCTCAGAGCATATAACAGTTGTGTGGTGCCGACACAAATTAGTGGTCGACACAACATATGTTTCAGTATCACCCTTCTTGTCGCCAAAATAATTAAATAAAATTAATAATTAAAATAAATAAATAATTTTTTTAAAAATGTAAAATATCTAAAATAAATAAATCAATGACTAAATGAATAAATAAAGACAAATAAAATATTCAATAATTTCTTTAAAAGTCGAATTAAATTAAATATATAATTTAAAAGAATGAAATAATAATGAAATAAATAAATAGAAAAACTAATAATTCCACATAACTGATTGCTGTTGCTTTTCTTTCTGCACCAAGTCTTGGTTTTGGGTGATTTTTCTCTTGTTCATTGCTCATTTTTCAGTCTGCTTCAACTTCAGCTGGTTCAGAATGATTGTGATGTGCTCAGTGTGTGTCAAGTATCCTTGAAATTAGATGAAAACATGTTGAGCTCATTCGTTCCCTACATTGCAGGACCTGCCATGTGACTATTGCGCACATGTGCATTGCGATGTCGATGGTCAAACAGTATATTGTGCAGATCTAATAATCATCGTCTACAGTCAGCTGACCTACATTTATAAAGTAAATCTATTTCCTTTCACTGAAGCTGAAGCACCTTTGTCCTTAACCTATTTCCCATCATGCATTTCACCATGAGCCACACAGAGCCTGAAACCCAAGCCCAGAATCCATCATGACACATCGCAACCACAGTCTTTTAATTTATATCATCATTGCTCCACCACATTCTAAGACCTTTATCTGATCAATAATTTCAATAATTGCCTTAAAAACCTGCTGTATTTGACCTGATATGTGTTTTCTGCCCCTGGTGGATTACACTGGGGAAGATCATTTTATTGAGTTAGGTCCAACAGCTGTTTTTAACTGATTTTTGGGTGCGGAATCCAAAACTGATCTCAGTTTTTCTCTATCACATCAAGCTTATGAACCATAGGATCCCTGTTTTCTTAAAATATATGACAAATAATGTACTTAACAGGTATGTACTTGTTTTGTTAAGAATTTTCAAATGTTGACATACAATGAAATCAGCTGGAAAGTTTGACTACAGCTAATCAGTGGAATTTGGCTTATATGGAGGGTGTAGAGAAAAAAAACTTGATGTGCTAGGGGAAAAAAATGACTGAAATTTTGGAATCTGTATGACAATTGTAGTTTTAATCAGCATAAAAATCCAAATCAACAGAATGTTTTTTTTTTTCAAATTGTTCCTCAGTGTGTTATATTACACTAATAGATTAATAAGAAATCACATGACAAAAGTGCTGGTTAGTTCATGTTTTTAACACCTATGATAGTATATTATTCCACATATATGCTGGTTTATGTTCATGTATATAATGGATAAGTAAATATTCCACTAGAAAGAACCTGTAACGTGAATGGATCATAATGTGCAGACAGTGTTTTGAAGTAGATCTGGTAGATCTGAGACCAATATTCCTTTGGACTGAAACCTATTCTCTTGTTCATTCTAAAAATGTCACATTTTGACCCCAGACTTATCTTGGAAATTTGAGCCAAACAACATTTAAGACTTGAGTTGTCTTTATTACAAACACACATCCCTTGCACATTTAACACTGCACTTTTTTTCTTGCTTTGTATAACCTGCACCATTCTGCTGTATATACAGATATATATGTATACTATGTATACGGTCTCCTCTGATTCTTATTATGTACCATTATTGTCTGTACAGCTGCTGCACCAGATGCTAAAACAAATTCCTCGTAGGGAAAAACTACCTGGCAATAAAAACGTTTCTGTTTCTGATGTGAATCCATGGATCCAGACTGACATGAGTTCAGGTTCCTTCTGTGCTCAGAACATAGGACCTGGGTTGTCCATCTTAGACAGTGATCCTGCTAAACTGGACCTGAACCCATGTCAATCTGAATCCATGGATCCTCTGCTCTATCAATAATATCTGTGAAATTTACAACAGTAGAGTCAATGGTGGTGAATTTGGATTCATGATGAAGAAAGAGCAATTGTACAGTTGGATTTTGTGTTTGTAAAACATTCATATTCTGATATAATACACACAATACATTTAATGTGTGACTGAAGTCATTCAAGAGTTTACACATATTTATTTTATCTAATGCACATGAATATTTTGACCCAACCTTACCCCATATTTTGGGGTTTCCCAGTTTTAGCTGCACATTGTTTTCTAATAAAATATCAGTTTTACTGTTTATCCCGATGGGGATTTCAGCGTTCAAGTACTTGAAACCCCCCCCCTCCCACCCCCACCCTTGTTCCTCAGTATTAACACTGACAACATTAAAGAAAACTCTGCTCTGTTTATTGTTTCACTGAGAGGAAAAAAAATCAGGATTTGGATCAATCCAAGTATTTATCTGCCTCTAACTGAGCTTTAAAACATAAGGAACAAAACGTACATGTGTTGGGAGTCAGGGGTGATTATGTGAGTGTGTGTGTGTGTGTGTGTGTGTGTGTGTGTGTGTGGAGGGGGTTAACATCTTTTATTTCCACATCAAGGACAAAAAGCCTCCGTCAGACCCTGTTTCATCAGAGCCAATAGGATTCCACTGGGAGGAGTCAAGTTCTATTGAATTCGTGCACGTGCCTCAGACAGTAACAAGAAATGAATAGAGATACTGAGACTAAAAACAGAGTGAATCCACATGGGTCTGAACACTGCTTCAAATCTCTAATCTGATCAGATGGTGGTCATGTGACCATCCATGGACTTCGTCATTGTGGGTTTAGTTTTATCCAGAGACACGACGGTCCCACAAGATGAGGTCAGTCTGACCTTTACCCTGAAATATACAAGATTTTTGTTGAACGCCATGTCACCGGTAATCTGTAGTAAAGAACCGAAACAGATCCGAAACAATTTACAGAAAAAAAAAAGTCTTTTAAAGGAGATGGAAATCAGGTCTGATGTAAACGGGACTAATGCCAGAGCAACAAAAACAGACGTCCCCAAAGCAAAAGAACAGATCAGCAGATGCAGTGGATGACGACTGCGTTGACCTGTGGGATCCACGGTTCCAGACGTGGTACTGATGTATGTTCGTGTATGCTGTACCACGTCTGTCCAGCAGTCACCGCCAAAGCATTCTGGACATAGAAACAGGACTGGAGTTCGAATAGGTCTCCAAAAATGATTAACGTCTACCAAAATATTGGTCCGATCGACTTAGTGTTTTCACAAGTCTGTTCTTGGACCAAAAATACATAAATATCATAAACTGCAGGTGTCAGCTGTGTATGGACACACACACACACACACACACACACAGAAGCCACTTTTAGAATATACGGTATATTCCCAAAAGTATTCACTCATCAGCCTTGAAATGTACTTAAGTGCTATCCCATTCTTAATCCATAGAGTTTTATGACATTGCAGTGTTATGCAACTGTGTGTGTGTGTGTGTGTGTGTGTGTGTGTGTGTGTGTGTGTGTGTGTGTGTGTGGAGGGGGTTGGGGGGGCACAGCTTTTCCACAGCGAAACCTTACCAGTGGAAAGGAAAGACTTTGGACATTTCTATCCTCTCAAGTTTGTGGGAACAGTTTGGGGATGGCCCCTTCTTCTTCCAACATGACTGTACACCAGGACACACATAAAGACATGGATGAGAGGGTTTGATAAGGATGAACTGGACTAAACTGAACACAGTGGAATCATGTGGTGAAGTGATTGAGGACAGACCTGGGTTAAATCCACAGGTGTTAACCATTAGCCACGCCCATTCACACACACCTGAAGGAGAAAGAAACAACAACACAACAAACACCTGAGTTCTGTTACGTGCACATATTTCAGTAGATGTTCCACATTTAAGTCCTACTGTTTGGAAAACCAGCTAAACCTGTCCAGAAGCACTGTATACATTACTGTGGGTTTATTCATGAGCCCTTGTGGTCCAGCTGCAGTATCATCACTGTCCACTAGAGGGACACGACCCACATGCTGGGAAACCTGGCTTTGAGCCACAGAGAATTTGAACAGAAAATCTGATTTATCATCTGAGCTACTTTTCATGATTGAATTATTATTAATCTAATGTGATGCTAATGTGACTGTGAAGGAATGAGGAGGAGGAAAGGTCATGACCTCTGGTTCACACAGCGAGAAACAACGCTGAGAATGGTGGATGATACACACACACACACATGCACACACACGAACACACAGACACATATATTTACACACACACACATACATACATATATATACACATACTAGGACTAGAATTCAGTGGCCAAGATGATAGATGATAGTTGGACATGTAAATACAGGTAGAATAGAATAGAATAGAATAGAATAGAACACTATATAATTTAATACACTAAAATGTAAATAAAAGCAGCTAAAATACATACTAAAGTTATAAAAGTTATTCTCTCTGTTACAGGAAACAATCAGTTTAGCATGTGTCATAAAGGATATATATAATATATAAGATATATCCAAAAAATATAAGGTATATGCAGAAAATATAGGATATATACAGATACTATAGGATATATACAGGTAATACATGCTAGTGTTTAGTAAAGTACTAGCAGATCCTCCACTTTGTGTGTGTGAGTAAAGTTGTGGTGGGGGGCTGAGTGGTGGGTGGTCAGTCATTCAGCCCTGGAGCGACAGACGTCTGGACTCTGCCAACATCACCCCCACCATCATCACCTCCAACCTCAAACCCCCCCAGATTCACACAAACCCAGACACATACATGTTGTCCATAATCGTCTTTAGTTTTTGTCAGGACATAAAACCCAGACAGATACAAAGAAAGTTACATGTGTGGTGTTTGTTTGAAAGAGGGAAAGGCTGTGGGTACGAAAACTGATGTAAAGAGGGAAAGGCTGTGGGTACGAAAACTGATGTAAAGAGGGAAAGGCTGTGGGTACAAAAACTGGAGCTTTGAATCCAGTCCCGGGTCTCAGAAACACATGGGATGATTGAAGACAATTAGCTGTGGTGAATGAGACTGATTATATGGTTTAGGAGAGAGGAAGAGAGAGAGAGGGGGAGGGGGAGAGAGAGAGAGAGAGAGGGGGGGGGGGTAAGAGAGAGAGAGAGGGACCAAAGAAAGAAAGTGTGGGAATGTGGGTGAAAGACTGACAAGGAACAGATGAGGAAGAGGAGAAGAAAAGAGAAGGAGGAAGAGCAGAGGAAAAGAGGAGGAGAAAAAACAGATGTTTGTGGAGGAGGAGGAGGAGGAAAATGGAAGGAGAAAGAGGAAGAGGAGGAAGAACAAATTGGAAGAGGAGGAAAGAAGAAGAGGAGGGGTAAAGAGAAGAAGGAAAAATAGGAGTTTTAGGAGGTGAACGCTGCTGATCTTCTATGTTCATGTGACTTTATTATATATTTTGTGTCAAACTACAAATCAAATATTTATAGAAAATATAGAAATAGAATTATTACGAACTAGAAAAGCACTCAGAGCTCAAACCTGAGCCTTGTGCCGACCTGTGACCCCGGACCACTGCCCCTGCCTGTCTGGACCAGCCCCCCTTCCTGCATCTATAGCCTGTCCGTCCATGGGAGTGGATCTCTCCTTCAATGTGGTTCTCCTCGAGATTTCTTCTTTTTTCCACTGGGTTTTGAAGTTTTTTCTTGCCAAGAAGGAGGGTCTAAGGACAGGGGATGCTTGGGACTTTTTTCATGTATCTCTGTAGTTGATTGTGTTTTTGTAAAGCCCTCTGAGATGACTTTGTTGGGATTTAGGGCTTTATAAATAAAATTGAATTGAAACCTTCACCAATGCAGACCTCCCCCCTTTGAATGAAGAGAGATGCACCAAGAAGGTTATGTTTTTTGTTTGCTTGTCTCTGTCTGTCAGATTGTTAGCAGCATTACTCCAAAAGTTATGGATGGATTTTGATAAAAATTTTTAGGATGTATTCGGAGTGTCACAAGGAACAAATAATTTGGTTGTGATCCGGAAGAGACCCTGGATTCTGGATCACTTTTACATTGCAGTAAATGGAGAATACATTTCAAAATGATCCAGAATACAGGATCTCTGCTGAGTCACCAGCTAAATTTAATAATTTGGTCCTCGTGAGACTCCCAACACATTCAAAAAATTTTATCAAAATCCATCCATAACTTTTTGAGTAATGTTGCTGACAGACAGACAGACAGACAGACAGACAGACAGACAGACAGACAGACAGACAGACAGACAGACAGACAGACAGACAGACAGACAAACTCCTTGGCAGATGTAATGAACTGAACCATGAACCATCAGATATGACACTGATCTGGATCCGAATGAGCAGACTGGGTTCATCCTGTTCTGTCCTGGTTCTGTACTGGTGCCTTTAGCTGAAACTGAACAGAGTAAACCAAACCATAAATAAATAGATAAATAAATGACCCAAACTCAAACCCATTCCTCCATCTGAGGCTGTGGCTAAACTTCACCTTCTAATCTCATACTCCAACATTTATCTAAACTCAGCTGAAGTTTATTTTCCCAGTTTCATCTGTAATTTTCCTCCAGTGCTTTCAGATGTGAACTGTGTCATTTTAAATGTTCAGACGTGTGTTTAGACGCTGAAGGAGCTGAACTTCAGTAAATACTGACGACATCCCAACCCACCAACTGGACACAATGGAAGAAAAGATAAACGACAGCTGCATTAGAGAGGATGGAAAGCAGGAAGACAGCCACAAGTTCAGTTGAATTATGGGTAAGAACGAGGTCAGAGGTCACATGACAGCTGTCATTTATGTGTCTTATCATCAGTGTCTACTGCCACAGAACTGGGGCAAATATGAGTTCTATGAGCCAATCAGATGTCCTGGTTTGTCCTGGTCCAATCAGATGATCTGGTTTGTTCTGGTCCAATCACATGAGCTCATTTGTCCTGTCTCACATTCTGTCCATCCAGTCCAGTTTCAGATGATCACATGACTCTGGTGTTGTCGATGCTTGAAACTGTATTTTTGTTGAGTGGGTCCCAGAGTGTAAACATGTGCTAGCTCCGCCCCCTGGTGTTGGTGTATGGGTTGGCACAATGCCACTATGACGACGCCATGGTACCACCAGGCAGAAGAAAAGTCCAGACAGATGGAACCTCCTGCACATGCTCAAGATACAATCAGGATAGAACCAGGATAGAAGCAGGGTAGAAGCAGGATAGAACCAGGGTAAAAACAGGATAGAGCCGGTGTGCACATGATAGAACCAGGGTAGAACCCGGATAGAAGCAGTACAGACCAAGGATAGAACCAGGGTAGAGTCAGGATAGAGCCAGTCTACACAGGATAGAACCAAGGTAGAATCAGGATAGAACAAGGATAGAAGGAGGACAGACCAAAGACTGAACCAGGCTAGAACCAGGGTACAAACAGGTTAAAATCAGGGTAAAAACAGGATAGAGCCAGGGTAGAAACAGGACAGAACTAGGGAAGAACCAGAATAGAACCAGGGTAGAACAAGAACCAGGACAGAACTAGAACCAGGATAGAACCAGGATAGAACTAGAACCAGGATAGAACCAATATAGAACCAGGGAAGAACTAGATTAAAACCAGTATATGATAGAACAGATAGAATAGAAGTAGTTTATTGATCCCACAATTGGTAAATTGCTTCATGACATCATTTAACATTTAACATATAAGTAAAACAGACAAACATTGAGTTGCAAAACAAGGTAAAGTGTAATGTCATATTAAAGTGTCAATACACAATAACTGAATAGTGTAAAGTAGTAAAAATATAATTGCATTATTATTTGTTATTTACAGAAACTGCATAGTGAAAAACAGAAATGAGATGTGATTATGATTTACTGAACAGTGCAATGGCTTGTGGAAGGAAGGATTTACTGAATCTGTCTGTTCAACAGTGGAGCTGTAACAGTCAGCTGGAGAAAGTGTTCCACTGTCTGTCCAATGTGTGGTGGACAGAGGACTTGGCATTGTCCATGTTTGTCTTTAGCTTCCTGATCATCCTCCTCTCCACTACGGTCTGAAAGCCTCAGACCAATAACAGAGGCAGCTTTTGTCCAGTCTGGTTCTGATGCGGTTACCCCAATAAACAAAGAAGATGGAGATGTTCCACCATGGACTCAGTCTGTGGTGGAACATCTCCAACTGGTGGAACATCATCTCCAACATCTTAGTACAAACACCGAAGAATCTGAGGTTCTTTAGGAGGTACAGTCTGTTCATCCACTTCCTGCATACAGCTTCAGTGATCATAACCAAAATAGATCAATAATAGAACCAGGATAGAACCTAGATAGAACCAGAATATAACAAAAATAGAACCAGGTCGTTTCAGAATTCATGTTGAACTCTTTAGGCCTGAGCTGCTCAAAGAGGTGAGTGTCAAATATGCACCATACGAAGGTTCCAAAGGTTCCTGTCTCTTTCCACTCACAGAGAACATGTGCTGTTGAACCAGGACTTTTAATTTCACGGTCAATTTGGATCTTGCAAGATTTCATCACTGCACTACAAGGATGGCTTTAGTATCATCTTTGGTACCATGGATCTGCTCACCCTCAGAGTGTAGAGCTTTTCCACCAGGACTTTAAGAGGAAGTGATTCATGTGAACTGAATACAAATCCTGCAAAAATGAACAACTTCTGAATCTGAACCTAAACAAAGTTGTAAAAACTAATGTGACCTTTAATAACCTGAATTCCAGAGTGTGCATATGTGCTCAGTGGAAGGTTCGGACTGGTTCTATTGTGACCTTTGAACTCCTCCGGTTCTGTTTCATCTGCTGTAAACGTCATGGTTGTCCAGGTGTTTCTGATCAATATGGTTCTATCAGCCTCTCGCTCATACAGAACCCATTAGACAGAGCATCGCCAACAGGGAGCTGTAAACGGAGCTGGAGTTGGACTGGGCCAAGTCTGAGCTCAGTTTAGAAGCTCTGGAGCAAACGGAGCTACTGACGTCAGCTCAGACCGTCACCTCTGGACCTGCAGAACCAGGGCGGGGTCTGAGGACGGGGGTTGGCTTCGACGCAGAGTCCAGAGGAGGGACACAAAGGCAGTGTTTGGCTGAAGCTAAAACTTAAGGAGAAGCTGAAACTGAAGCAGAAGCTGAAACTGAAACCAAAGGAGAAGCTGAAGAAGCTGAAACTGAAACTGACACTGAAACTGAAGCAGAAGCTAAAACTGAAGTGGAACCTGTACCAGAACCTGAAACTAAGGCAGAAGTTGAAGCTGAAGCAGAAACAGAAGCTGAAGCTGGTGCCGTCAGCTGCTGGATGCGGTTGGACAGCGGGGACTCATTAGCGGTGCTAAACGCTGCGCTCATATATTTGGCAGAGGACACATAGCCATGGTTTAGACTGATGACGCACTGAGACTAAAGCCTGGCCACGCCCACATCCGCGTTCCATAGTCTGTGGATTTTACAGAAGAAAGTGGGATTTCATCAAAGATGAACTGACTGCAGACCAGTTTGTCTCCACAGCTGATAGAACATTAAACACAGACACACCTCCACCTCCACAGGTCTTTACAGTGTGACCTGGTAAACTGTCCAGACTCATTAACATGCGCTGGTGCGCTGCCGTTGATCCCATGTGAAGCTGTTTGTGACTGTATCCAGTAAATAGTCTGTGTCTGCCCTGACAACCGTCCCCCTCCTGATACGCTGCAGAATAAAGGCCCTCTGTTTGGAGCTGGACCTGAACTCACAGCCCCAACACCACTTCCACTCACACTGATGATTGTGTTGACTGGGTCCAAACCTACGTAGTCACACATCTGTGATCACATCTGTGTTTCCACCTTCTTTCTGTTTGGGTCCTGGATAATTCATGATTCAGATCAACCACACGCTGCTCATTCATTTACTGACATATAATAGCGTTTGACAGTGAAAATGCAAACTGAAGGATTGTTAGAGAGTGTAAATGTGATGAAGGACATTCCAGACTATCACAGAGAAACCTCAAATAAACACTAGAACTAGAACGAGACACAAACGACAGGAATGTTTGTCATAATGATACGGAATGGATTTACTGACTGTTTGCTTTGTCTTCAACAAATTCCTCCAATTTGTATAAAAATGCATCAACACATATTCACATTTCCTCGTCATCATCACATGAACGACACTTTAGTTCAGGGTTGTTGGAATAAGGTTAAAGTAGTTTTGGATTTTTCATGATAGTTTAATTTTATTTAGTTTTGACTTAAAAAAAAAATCTAATTCATTTGTTTTAATTCGTTTTTATAGCAGGTTTGCACGTTTTGATTGGTTTTCCTTTTTTTCCCCCCAAATTCTTAGTTTTAGATTAGTTTTCATATTACTGTCGTTGAGATTTTTTCATATCTTTTATTTTTCTCACTGTCATATTGAAATAAATCCAATACAAAACTCTGTTTCTTTCTCCCAACTTTATTTACATTAACCCATAAAGATCCAGAGCTACTTCTGTGTGTTACTTTTTATATAACTTTTCTTAACACCTAAATTTAAATATAGGAAAATTAAAAAAGTAAATGCTAAATTAAGCAAAGATCATTCATTTGACTATAACATATACAATAGATGACTTTTTTGGTATGCTGCTCAATTATGACAGTAGACGTTAAGGGATTAAATAATTTCTCACCATTTATTGTAAAATTACCCTTTGAATTTTACTTTTTTTTCCAGTGAAAATCTGGTATTTTCCATAATTTAATTAAGTTGAAAATGAAAATGTTCATATAAGCTTTGATTAAACTTGAGATTTCTTACAATAAAAACTAGGAAAACTGAAGAAAAATCTACTTAACAATAAAATATATAATGAACTGAACATAATCCCAGTGTGTCCATCCACTGTCATTGATCCAACTCCATGGGTATTACTGGTGAATCAATGTTGTAGAAGATAACAGTGTTTCCATGGTAACTACAGAGCCTCTGAATATCCAAATCAATCATATCTAATAAACATGAAAAGATGACAAATTGTACTTCACACCCATTATTTACATGTATTGACAGGATTAATGGATCAACACGTATTAAACATTTTAGATCAGTAGATGGTTTGTGTTGCTGGTGGATATTTGGATCTTTATCATTTAAAGAAGATGAAAGTGAAGGGAATTTCACCCATGAATTTTATACGCTTTAGTTAGTTTTATAACCACACCATACAGTTTTTTACCATATAATTTCAGTGCAAATGTGACAAGGTTTTTCTGGATCCAGGGTAAAGTTAAAGTACCTGTATAAAAAAGTTTAAAATAAACATAAATAAATAAAGTAATTAATTAATTAAAAAATAATTTTAACATAAAAACTAGAAAAGCACTCTGAGAGCGCAGACCCCCCCCCGGGTCACCATGAAAATCTAATAATTTTACCATTACCAACCTACCTTGTAAATTTCATCAAGATCCATCCATAACCTTTCGAGTTATCTTGTTAAGTAAAAGACAGATGGACAAATAACCACCTTGGTGGAGGTAACAAACAAAATGAGTCTATAAACCTGTAAATGACAGAAAGGGGGAAAAAAAAGCAGAGGCACTCTGATATTTTCCAAAATATATATCAACAATGTATTCAATGAAACAATATAAGAGCTAAAAACACATCAGCCTACGTGTTGCGGCCAAGGGCCTTCATCAGGGCATACACTGAAATTAACCATAGGTGAAAGGTTAAATAGGCATCGAAGGCTGTCAAAAGGGGGTGGAGTCTTCAATTATACTAGTGGAGCAGACAATTAACTAATTAAAAAAAAAAACAACCTACATGTTAAAATAAACATACACACTAAAAAATTTTTTATAAAATACTATTAAAAATGTATACTATTTAAAAAATATGTATATTTATTACTTTTTAGAAATGAAATATATATAATATATAATATTATAATTATTAAGCATTTAAAAATTCCTTTAAAAATACTAAAAAAAGTACAAAAAAAAAAAAGTAAACATCAGAAATACACATGAGTACATACATAATAAAAATATATCTACATATCATAAATAAGTGGAAAAATCACAGTCTTCATTCAGGCCTGGATAGGAGGTTGCCCTCAGCTTGCAAATCCAAAAAGTCTCTCTCTGAAGAAGGGTCTGAAGGTGGTCTCCACCTCTGAGGGGTTTGGGCACCACTTCTATAACCATTACTCTAAGGAAGGAAGCAGAGGGATGTCCAACCTGGTGATAGTGGGCCGTCATTTCTGAATCCTATTATTTTCATTCTCTCTTTTTGTTCCCAGTCCCTAGATAATACCAGCTGAAAAAAGAAGAGACCAGCAACAACAGATGAAAACATTATTTTCTCTTGTTTATTTGGCACAACACAAAAGTGCTTCATTATAACACTGCCCATAGTTGGTTTGGCATGAAAAGAACCTCATGATTCAGTTATTGGTGTCGGTTGAACAAAAACCCCATAACAGCGTGACTGCGCTTCATCTCGTCACTGCTCCATAAGGCACTTGTTTCTTTGCAGATGATTATAATTTGTGCAAAGTTTGTGGATGAAGATTTTCCGTCTGCTCTGGCTTCGCTGGATTTACAACTAAACTGTGTTCCGTTTCACAAAGCAGGTTTAATGAAAACTGTTAACCCTCAAAACCCCTTATTTTGAGGTTAAGAGACTCAGAATTTTCATTAAACCTACTTTGTGAAAACGGACCTCTGGTCTCTACATCATGTTTACCAGACTCGTCTCATACATATTCAGTTCTTTATAGCACTGGCATGGCCTCTTATTCTGTAAATAAACTCCATAATCCTTGTTAAAATATATAACGAAGAGTTGTATAAACTATATTAAAATAAATTCTGAATTTATTCATTGAGCTGCAGTGGATCCTTAATGATTTTACATGTACTATATCTGAGTACATCTAACTACACATAGAACTCCTAGAAACTGCAGAAGGTTCTTACATAAATGCTAATCTTCTAAGTACAACGTTATAAAACCACAGGTTCATCTCCTTTCTTGAACTTAATAACTTATCCCTACCAATTGCATTTTATTGTTGTTATTGCAGACAAAAACCCCCCCGCTCTTAATTTCACATTGTTTGGTCAGATACACAAGTCAATGTTAGAACAGTTGAAAGCACAACAATACAAGTTTTCCATTTTCTTATAAAAACATGAATGAAAATAAAGAATCTTTGGTAGCTAAGCAAAAATAGAATAAAAATGTCTATATATAAAAATGCATTAAAATACAAGTAACTTTGGCTACAGCAAAGGGCCGACAAGGCAGAAAAATCCAGCTCTGACTTAATAAGAATTGTGCATTAAAAAAAAGAACACTTTTTATATTTAATATCACAAACGGATCATAAATTACTTGACACCTTCAGAATGTGGACGGCATCCTGACAATTTGATGCAATGCAAAGAGAACCACTGAGGTATTTCATCTGGGTTAGCATCACGCCGGACGCCAGGACCGACATAAAAGTGCATTAAAGTTAAACTCATGTCTGGTCCTGGTCTGAAGCAAACATCGGACTGGGTTTATTCCAAAACGCTGTCCCTTCCAACCTCTACCCTGATTCACATTCCTGCCTTCAGCTACTTTTTTTTTGTATTTATTTATTTTTTTTTTACCATGGCATATTACGGTCATGTAAGAAAATAAATACATGTCTCACTATGAGAATAAAGTCATAAAATATTTTAATAAAACCTGTAATTTTATGAGAATAAAGTCAAATATTAAGAGTCATAATTTTACAAAAATAAAGCTGGAAGGTTTTGAGAAAAAAGCTGTAGTTTAAAGAAAAACTCAAAATGTAACCAAACTAATGCCCTATTTTTATTAGATTAAAATTGGCATACTTAAGAATAAAGCCAAAAATATTGAAAGAATGATGTCGTAATTTAAACACAGATGAGAAAAATTTCATAATTTGCCATAATAAACGGGACATTTTGCGACTTTAATTTGTGGCCAAATATTGAGCCGATTAGCCCCGCCCACCATCCATACATTAGCATTAGTGAGAAATTAGCATTAGCAGAAGTGAAAGCAACTGGTAACTGTCATCAAGAAGATTTATAAAGACTGACTTTTTATCGCAATTTATTCCCAAAATATCACAACTTTAATCTCATAAAAGTAAGACATTATATTAGTAAAATTATGATTATTTTTGTATTTTACTTTCTTCTCATAAAATTATAGGTTTTATCTAAATTTTTGACGACTTTATTCTCATGAGCAACGAGTGTTTTTATTTTTTTTGTGATGCTAATATACCGTCGTAGTATTTATCCTGCACATGGTGAGTTTTCTGTTATTTGTTAGCTACTAAACGTTACAAATGTTCGTAGTAAAGATGAATAAACATCATCTTCATGCATCTGAAGGAAATTAGAAAAGGGCATGTGGAAGGATCTAAATGGTAAATCTTTGGAATGGAACATGTCTGCGATGTTTACTGGGTGGTTTTAACTCAACTTGACAGAAATAAACACATTAATAAAAATAGTGTTAAATCATTTTGCATCATACATTTATCATTCATATAAAAAAGTCACTGTCTGTAAAAAATAAAACAGTCACAGCAGCAAGTAAACGCCCTCTCTCTGGTCACATGTTCACCTGATCAGCTGATTACATCTACCAATCAGTGATCACTTTGAGATTCATCACTTTGTAAACGCTGAGGAAAAATACTGCAGTCATGTCATCTGGGAGAAAAAAAAGGTTAAAGGATCCGAACAGAACGTAGGTGTAGTTCTTTATGCTGACGGTTCAGATTCTTCACGACCTGATCGTTTTCACATTCCACCTGTACCGTCACCTTTACCCATGATGCATCTGGACAAGCTGTCATTGGAACGTTAATGCTCCAAACATAATAGAGCGTTTACGTCAACATATAGGACAATTATATGGTTCTTATCAAGATAAATAAACAAAACCAAAACACTTAGATTAAGGCTACGTTTAGGCAGTAACGATTTGAACGGAAAATGCAAAAGTTGTTTTATTTTTAATTCTGTGTTTAGACGTGCTTTTTGGGGGAAATGTGTATGCAGACGGACACGCTAAAATGTGTGAAATGTTCTATTTATGGATGTGGAATGAACGCCGGGTGGCATCAACACCACCCAGACCAAAGAACTGCGGAGAACCATTCTACAACTCTGGTGTTCTGTCTGAGAACCAAAAACAATCACAACACAGGAAACAGGAAGTAGAGCATGACAAACAGGAAATTGAATATGACAGAAAATAAAATGTGACAGAGAGGAATTAGAACATGACAAACAGGAATTAGAACATGACAAACAGGAAACAGAACATGACAAATGGGAAACAGAACATGACAAACAGGAATTAGAACATGACAAATGGGAAATAGAACATGACAAACAGGAAGTGGAACATGACAAACAGGAAATAGAACATGACAAACAGGAATTAGAACATGGGAAACAGGAAGTAGAGCATGAGAAACAGGAAATAGAACATGACAAACAGGAAACAGAACATGACAAACAGGAATTAGAACATGACAAATGGGAAACAGAACATGACAAACAGGAAGTAGAGCATAAGAAACAGGAAATAGAACATGACAAACAGGAAACAGAACATGACAAACAGGAATTAGAACATGACAAATGGGAAATAGAACATGACAAACAGGAAGTAGAGCATGAGAAACAGGAAATAGAACATGACAAACAGGAAACAGAACATGAGAAACAGGAATTAGAACATGACAAATGGGAACTAGAACATGACAAACAGGAAGTAGAACATGACAAACGGGAAATAGAACATGACAAACAGGAATCAGAACATGACAAACAGGAAACAGAACATGACAACTTCTGAAACGATTCTTGGATGTATATTAAATCCTCTAAAGGAAAATACTGTATTACTTGTACTGGCGTGTGCCTGTGACGGAAACTCTGTCTGAAGGGAAAATGCTGTTTTCCGTTTTCAACACTTAAGACGGTGACGCAAAAGCATTTTTATGATTTCCACTGTGGAAAGTGGTTTCATTTTGATGTGTTTTCAACAACCAAAAATGCTGTATCCATGGAAACGAAAGGCATATCTGATCAAATATTTTGTCGTTTTCACCCGAGAACACAGTCATGTAAACTGGGCCTTAGAACTGTTCCATAACACTGGGGAACAACTTTTTTTTAAAAAATTCTGTCAAGTTAGATTTTTATGCTGATTTCAAACAAAAATTGTCATACTGATTAAAAAATTGCAGTCAGTTTTTTTTTCTAGCATGTCCAGTTTTTCTCCACAGATAAGCCAAATTCCACTGATTAGCTGCAGTCAGACATTTCAGCTGATTACGATTGGACTCATCTACAGCTACTGTATGTAGAAACTTGTTTGTGCAGTTACCATGGAGACAGCATGGTGAGAGGTGTGTACAGCACCCAATAGGTCAGTACAATGACACTAGAATTACAGTATACATGTCTTTTGTAAAAACATGAGTGTTAAATAAACATTGCAGCTGTGCCTGTTTCTTTCATATTTCATTGGTTGTAAATATTTGAAAATTCTTATTTAAAAAAACATAACTGTTAAGTACAATATTTTTCACATGGTTTGAGAAAACCAGGATCCTATAGTTCAAAAGCTTGACATGATAAAGAAAAACTGAGACCAGTTGTGGATTCCACACCTAAAAATTGGTTAAAAACAACTATTAGACCTAACTGAACAAAAACTGTGTTCCCCAGTGTAATTTATCATGTGTTAAGAGTTAATGTTTGAAGTGTTCGTACAGTTGTACACATGCTTATTTCTATACTTAACATCTGAATTCAACAAATCCTGTTCAGTGAAAATGTACTGCTGTATTTATAGACATTTCACGGCTGTTGAGGACATTTAAACTTCAGATTTCATGTTTTTGTCTCCTTTTTGGACACCCATTTTTTGCAGTGGAGTCATGATAAATATGTTCAGACTGACACTCGACTCCAACATGATTAAATGCAGAAGGATGGGTTTGCCTTTTAACCATTCTGCAGCTTGTTTAATTGATGCTGTAGATGAATGACTTAAATCACTGGATAGATGCAGTGGACGACCCCGCTACAGTTTACAGTAATCACATCCAACATGTTCCCTCTCAGCCATCAATGCATCTTCTATGTCCTACAAAATGTTCCTGTTTCTGTTCCATATGTTAAGTTTATTTCACCAAATTCTGTCTTTACAGCAGCCGCCGCGAACAGAGAACATGTGGATATTTGGTAGTTTGACTGAAACCCCAGCATCGATGTACGAGTTGGTCTTTTTCCTCCCTTTGGTGAAGGAAACATGTTTGATTTGTTTTGGTCAGAGCGTTCCAACAATTCAGAGACACAATGAAGCCATGGAGGTAGATGTTCTCACTGATTGAGCCAAACCTCAATGGGCAAAGCTAAACCTCCACAGTTTCTTTGGTTAAGTTGCTAATGTTATGTTTAAGCCCAGTGAAAATGACATGGGTAAGAGGTAGCTAATATTAAAAAGCCTAACGCTCTGGCAGTACACTATGCGATAAGATCATCCCACCTTCTGTCACTCAATGACCTTCCCCTGGTATGCTAGCCTGGGTACAAATTAGCTCTCATACACATACTGATATTCCAACATCATGAATGAACAAAAAGCAGCCACTGCCATGTACATGTTTGGACGTTCAAGTGGTTTGGTTTTGCGAGGCTCCAGTTCTTTGCCCATTTGAGCTGATTTCAACCAACGTTGCCTCCAGAGCAACATCTGTGTCCCAACAACATGAAGAGTTCAGTGGTAAATGTACAGAGTCATACATCCAGCACCATGTCATAGTGTGTTTCCTTCTTCCTCTTCCCACACTTGTTGATGAGCACAGCGTACAACGTCAACAGAATGACCCAGTAACTGGCGTAGACCACCGCCCCAATCACCAGAACAATCTTCTCAGATTCAGGGAAGGGTCTTTTAGTCTGCAAGATTACTGTATAGATGATCCCAATGAAAAGGATCGTGAACCAGACTGATATCGGAATCAGTCCGATGAAGTTCACCACAATAGTTTTCCTCCCAGACGTCCCCCATCCAGACTTATTAATCGTTGCTATCGCAAACATCTTTGCTGGTAACAGACTAGACATGTACAGTACAGAGTAGAAGGACATGAAAACCATGACAATGTTGCCTCGGAGGCAGCTAGCAAACGATGATTTGATGAGTGCGACCGCCTGCACAATCAGGAGAAACAACAGAATATTCCAGAGCCTTCCCTGGTAGAAGAGTTGGATGGCGGTGGCAATGAGAAAGAATGGGAAGAACCCTGTGATCACAGCCTCATATGTCATCCATAAATGGTGTTTGTGGAACCACATAGAGTTGTAAAGCCACTCTCTGAAGTATGACTTACTCCACCGAGTCTGTTGGTTCAGCCAACGCAAGTACGTGATCGGCGTCTCCGTCAGACACTTGGACCTAGCTGTGTATTTGGTGGCATATCCCAGGCTGAGGACTCGATTGGTTAGGTGGCGATCATCTCCAAAACTGCAGTGGGATCCCATGAAAGTTTGATTGTACCAGTCTTCCAGGAATTCATGCAGGAGGGAGTTCCGGTACATTCCCAATGGCCCGCTGATGCATTGCACACAGCCGAAGTAGGACTGGCATGCCCGCTCAATGTTGAATGCCATCCAGTATCTCACGCTGCTCAGGAAGGAAATCCATGACTCGTACTTATTCAGAATCTAGAAACAAGATGGTGGCATGAAATACATCACACAACATATGAGACGGACTGTAGCGTGTTTCTAGTGTTGTGGTTTAGCATCTGTACCTGAACGTCTCCTCCTACACCTCCCACCATGGGGTCTTCTTCTAGAACCTTCACCATCTCCACTGAAGATGCCGGGTCCAGCATCGTGTCGGAGTCGCACACCTGAGTGAAATCAAACTGTCACTATCACAGCTAATCTGACAGATAAATGATGTATAAGATATTATCACACAATGTGTATGATATAAATTATGAATAAAATAATGTATACAGGCATGGAGAGGCATGGATACAGAGTTTAGTTTTGATAAGTAAATCGTTTGGAAATAATTTTGTGGACCATGAGTCCAGTAGAAAAGATGGGGTGGGGTTGTAAAATACACTTCATCCCACTTTTTTTTTTTTATGTGTGTGTGAAGTAAAACAATAACAAACTAATTAAAATTTCATTATTTGCAAGAATTCCCTGTCTTAGTTCTGGTGGGAAAACGTAGACAACATATGAAAATAATTAAAGTTTGTCATGAATCCAAGTGCAAATACTAATGGTCTGAATAAAACGTAACTGCATGTCTGTTTGATAAACTCTTAAAACACAGATTAGAGAAGTGTGTTTGACTTTTATCCGCCTATAACCAGCCTTCTGTCTTCTCAATGTTATTTGCTTCCTTGTTTTCTTCCATAAATGGTAGTGTTCCTCTCACACAAACTCAGGTGATGAAAACAGTCTTAAAGCCCAGTTTCTATTAACAAACACATCTGTTACAGATATAAAAACAGTACAGATGTGTGAGGGCACTAGAATTAGCAGCAGCTTTGCAATAAGTTTTTTGTGTTGTGACTTTGTTAGAGGAGTTTTTTGGGCGTTCCTCACAGTTAATGAACAGATGAAGTGAAACCAATGATACGATTTCAATGCCACAATAAGACTGTCACAAAATGACCGATACTGATGAACATACATCATGTCTAGCTGCAGCTGTCTAACCCTACTGTAAACTGACAGAAAACGCAGATGAATGATCACACATATTACCTGAGTGAACTCATGTAGATGATGTAACATTCAACTCTGTGAAACAGATCTGTTATTACACTTAGACATCAGCTACTGCTGCCCTCCTTCACGCTACGCTTCACAACATGATGCACATACCACCATTCGTCTAAAAGCAACACAAAGGACTCTTTGTGAACCCAATGTTTGGCTTGGCAGAGCCCCCCCTCCCAGCCCTCCCTCTTCGTCTACTCTGGACCTGAAGCTCAACCAGCCTCGTTTGCATCTTGCATCATTTACATGTTCACCTTCATTGAGCTATGGTTGGCTGTTAAACGACATGTACAAAACATGGAAGTCATGTTTCCTCCACGATTATAGGTAGAAATATTCAATATTTTATCTTCTTTTTATGACTTGCGTTTTTTTTAATTCCTTTTTCCAAACATATCCCATCATCACACATCAAATATTAACATTTGAGCACTGGTAAATGACCAGAAGGGGTCTTCATATAGATATAGTGGCATTGATCCCACACACATCAGCTTTAAGTGTCCATGTATATATTATTATTATTATTATGATTATTATTATGATTATTATTATTATGATGATTATTATTATGATGATTATTATTATTACTCTCACATACAATAATAGTGGACAGTTAGTTACCAATGGACGACCCAAAGGTTTAACTGGAACCACCATAGTCAGCGGTGGACAGATGGACATCTGGGACTGTGTGTGTTCTACTGTTAGATTGGATTTGGGTCAGAACACCTGGTCCGGGTCCAGTTGGACTTGTATGTTTCTATGCAGGAGCAGATCCCCTGTAATCACATTATCTGGGTGTCCATTAAACATCCTTACAAGTATTTCAAGTCCACTTTTACTCGGACTGATGCAATAATCAGTGAAAAATGTGTAAACGTACTGATCCATCTTCCTTCCTGACTTTCCTTCTGTCCTTCAAAACCCCTCTAACCTTTGTGTAGCACCACCTTCAATCAGTCACAGTCCTACATTGTGTCCTGGAACATTTTACAGGTTCTTTCCAGACCTTTAAGGTTTTTTTTTTCACCTTCCTGTCTTAAGTCCATTAATATCCATCTCCTCTGTGGGTCAGTGTTAGTGTCTTACCTGGACATAGTCGACGCTCCGGCCCAGTGCTTTGAAGGCGGTGTACATCACTTCCCTCTTCCCTCCCCACTTCTGCATGATGCAGACACACTTGTTATTGAGAACGACCCTGGAGATGTGTTGAAGACTGTCGGCGTAGCTTTCGTCAGTCTCGTCTGGACCTCTGTTGTGGTAATTACTCCGCCAAACGTACGAGGCCACTTTGTCCCAACCCATGATCTCTTTAAAAATCTCCATCATGTACATGTCATCATCTGAGTTCCCATCAATCACCATAATAATCTTGATCCCCGGGTACGTCAACCTCTTCACCGACACCAGGCATTTCCTCAGGTAGTTCGGATCCTCTTGATATGCTGCGATGCACAACGCCAATGATTTATTCAACTTGATTGGCGTTTCTAGAGATCGCCTCATGTTTCTGTGTTCTAGGAGTGCAAAGAGGCTTTGAATGATGAGGTGGACCACCAAGATGGCACCATACAAGCCAAAGGAAAGATGGTTGCGTGCTGTGGTGAAGAACTGGTAGCCCATGATGTAGGCAGTGGAGATGCCCACCAGGAGGGACACACCGAACATGGTGGTCCCGAATATCCTCAGGTACGTAAGGACTTTTTGACATTTCATCTGGAATTAAAAGAAAAGCCTGAATTTAGTGACGTTGGAAACATCAGATTCAATAAAACAAGCAAATTAAAAAGCACTTTAGTGTGATATCTTGTTCTATTATTCATTTTGGGTAATTTTAAGGATTTCTGTCAAGTAGGAATGTATGAAATTCATTAATAGTCAGTGTTTTATGTGCAGTGGCTCATGGTCATTTGGGAGAAATATCACTACAGCTGTGGAAATGGTCAACTGAGGCTTTTCTGGTTACAGCCGCCACCCTCCTCTGTTAAAAACACCAATTATACGTCACAAATCATGGGTGTTTTCATGCTCCACTGGTTGATCAGTTAGTTTTTCTGACATTTTGGATCAGGGCTAAAATGTTAAACACCAAAGTAAGAAAATTAATCAGTCATGACTAGAGCAGACTAGTAAATTCTGAACTAAAAGGTCAAATGGTTTGTTTTTGTGTGTATGGGTGTTGGGGCTTTAAAAAAAACAGCAGAAGCTTTATTCATATAAAACCCAGTTATGATCAGAAAAAAGCAAAGGCAATATTCATCACCAACTCATCTCATCAGTCCATTATTTTATACATTTTTTTGTTTATAGTTCTTCTTCAGTTCAGAACTGTACTGAAGAAGAACTACCAAGAAGAACGGTGACCTGGTCAAATATGTACCTAGACAGACATCTGTTGTTTTATTAAATTCTTCCTGACATACGCTAGTCTCAAACTGTTATTGGTCCATTTCAGTGCTCGTTGTGTTCTGTTTTCCGACACTTTGTGTTAGCTGATGTTCTGTGTATGTTGATGTATAGAATGTGTACGTTAGTAGAAGTGATGCATAGCTGACACTAAATCTGAATGACACATGAGGTGTTAAATACCAGTTTTGCAACAGTTCATTTTCTCCTGTCTGCTTCTTATGGAGGGGGGGGGGGGTCACAGTTTACAGCATTAAATGAATAGTCTGTGGAAACATCCCCATGCAGATTAAATCCAAGTGTCGACATATGTGTTCACAGCGTCTGCCTACGTTTACTGACTTAATGCACATTCAAGGCAGTAAAGTTTCCTCCACTCATACTCTTCCCTCCCTTCCACCCTCCTTCACTCCCCCGCCCCAAATCTCTGTCTAAATGTCAGGGTTGTGAGTGGCCAGTTGTTCCAACTCTCCTTTTGTGTGTTTGGGCCAAATTACAACATTTCTCAACCTAATTAACCAACAGGCAATCTGCCCTTGCCACACATCTAAACACTCCAAGAACTTGACAGAAACTATTAAGACAATTATTTTTTTTTCCCTTCAATGTATTAAAGACAGAGTTGAGAACTTTTGGTAAAACTCCCCTTATAAGGAGCTCGTATCATGGGAGGAACGTCCGACAGCGTTTTGTTGAACAGAATCCTCTGCTTCAAATACTGAGTTTGTTTCCAGGCCTCATTATGTTGCTACCGCCATCTGTTTGGCAGACCCACGGAGACCCACTCAGAGTGGCTCGACTCAGTGCCGAGCGGACCACCCTGTGATGTCATCTGTTTATATCTCCGTGGGAAGAAGAAGACAAGGGCTTTCAGATTTTAAGATGCAGCACGTGTGCATTTTCTCTCCTTGACGACAAGCGAAAAACTGACAGACGAGGTAGAAAAGAAACGCCTCAGTGAAAGACGTAAAGAGGGGAATGAGGAGAATATGTGGCTTCGATTAAGATGAGACAGACCAGAGATCAGACAGAGTTTGACCCCCTGACATAATGAAGTCAGTAGGGCACCCCCTGGTGGATCCGGACAAATCAGACACACGCTGATGGCCTTTCACTCATTAGACGTTGAAGTCATTCTCTGAAAACGCTGATGAAGGGAAGCCATAAAGTCATCAAAAGACCAGAACACAAAGAGCAGCAGTGGATGTGATTTGGCCAGAATCCTACGCACCACACCTAAATACACAAGACAGATGGAGGGAGGGATCAAGAAATACTAAGGGTGAAAAGAGTTGTTGAAATGGTTGAAGAGAGAGAGGGCAGGAGAAGGCAAAAGAAAAGAGACGATGGATAAAAGACCAACATGTCCACAGAGTTTATGGTGCAACAGCAGAGTAGAACATTCATACATGTTGGTTCCTTCATTTGATCCTTACAGTAGATGAGAAAACCATGGCCACTGTAAACCCTCCTCTGGCACGTGGCGCAGCTCTTAATGTCAGCTGTTCATTTATAAGACCCCGTACACATCCAATACACAACGCACCTGTTAACCCTTTACAAGCCACCGTAGAACTAGACCTCCACAGCCTTCAAACTGCAAATTCAAACATCCTTTCAAAACCACAGAAAAAATACTGAGTATCAACATAAACTAATATTCATATGTTGTAAAAGCTCAAATAAAATGTCTAATCTGTTCATTTTACATGTGGATCTAAATTAATTACACCCAAACACTGACATCAAAATCAGTCGCAAACTAATTAACAAACACCTCTGGCATAAAACCAGGTTAATCTACTAAAGTTTACGCCTAAAATCCACAAGTCATAACAAAATGAGATCACTTCCTGTTTTGTCATAGACAGGTAAAATTAAAGTTAAATTTAGTTAAAGTTAAAGTTAAAGTTAAAGTTCAGGAGGTGATGATCAGATCTGTTGTTGCTGTAAACCACTTGTGGTCTGAATTAGACTAACTGATGGAAGACAAAAATGGTTTGGTCTGGATTAGCCTGGTTAAATGGTCTGGATTAAGATGGTTTGGTGGTCTGGATTAGGTTGGTTGGGTCTGGATTAGCCTGGTTTAACGGTCTGGATTAGCCTGTTTGGTCTGGATTAGGCTGGTTTGGTCTGGATTAGGCTGGTTTGGTCTGGATTAGGCTCGTTTGGTGGTCTGGATTAGGTTGGTTGGGTCTGGATTAGCCTGGTTTAATGGTCTGGATTAGCCTGTTTGGTCTGGATTAGGCTGGTTTGGTCTGGATTAGGCTCGTTTGGTGGTCTGGATTAGGTTGGTTTTGTCTGGATTAGCCTGGTTAGGGCTAGATTAAACAGGTTTGGTCTGGATTAGCCTGGTTTGGTGGTCTGGATGAGACTGGTTTGATGATTTGGAATAGACACGTTTGGTGGTTTGGATTCGGCTGGTTTCATCTGGATTAGACTGGTTTGATGTGGATTAGCCTGGTCTGGGTTAGATTAGCCTGTTTTGGTTGGGTTGGTTTTGGGAAGTTAAACAAATGGAACTACAACAAACCAAGGTTCAAGCTTTGTTTATCATCATTCATTGCAGCAGACGAGGAAGGAAATGAGGAAACGTGAACTCAGGTCCAATAATACAATAAAAGAGTCAATGCAAAAAACAAAACAAAAACAGAGCCATAAAAACATGTGCATGTGTAGAACATGTTCTCCATTTCAAGGCCATTCCCTGACAACCGAGCAGAATAAACTGGTAGGAGTTCATCTGAGCCTGGTTTCAGTCAAACTACTCCTGTAAGTCAGCACTAAAGGGGTTAAACCTCTTTACTGTACGGACCTGAGCCTGAGCAGGACACAGTGCGTCTGTGATTTTACAGCTGATCCAGGTTCAGCACAATCAATCCCTTCACCCAGAGCTGGGTTAGATAAATTTAACTGCTGTAAATACACGTGTCTTGGATGTGACAGACAACCCAGACTAATAATCAGATGATGATTATTATTATTATTATTATTATTATTATTATTATTATTATTATTATTATTAATAATAATAATAATAATAATAATAATAATAATAATAATAATAATAATAATAATAATAATAATAATAATAATAATAATAATAATAATAAAACATTTATTTATACACATAATTTTTGGCACTCAAGGACACAGTACAGTAAACAAAAATGTATAAAAATAAGTAATAAAACAGAGTACAAAGTAAAAAGCAGGTTAAAAATTAGACAGTGTAATTGTGGTTATAAAGAGAAAGTAGTCCTAAATAAATGAACAGATTAAACCCAGACTAGTTCTCATTTGGGTTGGTCCTAATACTTGGCCTCAGTCCGAGATGATAAGGCCCTTAATTATTGGAGAATCGGAAATGAGGACATGTTGGACACATGTGGATGATGTCATCATATTGTGTTGTGTTGTGTTGCGTTGTGTTGTGTTGTGTTGTATACGTGGAATCACACCTGGGATCATGGATGATGCACATGTGCAGATCTGTCCGAGAGTCTTTGGCTTTGTCTGGCTTTGAAGCCATCATTAGTGCATGTGAATGATGTCACCGAGCATCTGCATCCTGGAACTTTTACTTTTCCTTGACTTGTGTGTGTGTGTATTTGTGTGTGTGGGTCTGTCTTATGTTGACCTTGTGTTTGATGCAACAGCAGGATTTCTGACGTATTTAATTCTCATGAGTAAACTCCCATTACTGAGTCTGTGATAAAACAACCATGAGACATTTACAACAAAGGACATATGGAGGATTATACAAGATGTGGAATGCTGAGGAATGAATGAATGAATGAATAAATTAAGGAATGAATGAATGAATGAATTTACTTAGTTTTCTGATCTCATTAAAAAAGTTCTGTCCTTGATACTTTAGCATCATTCATATTGTCATTTGTGCTAATAATTCAAGGTAATGTTAATTTTGCCTAAAGGCTAAATTAATAAACAAATGATGAATGAATGAATGAAGGAACACATTTGTATTTTCTGATCACATTAAGTGTTCTGCACTATTCAATATCATTCATGATAATAATTAATGCTAACGCTAATGCTCATTACATTTACCAACACATCACATTAATATTCATTAACACTTCATGCTAATGCTAATTTGCAGAATGAATGAGTTGACTTAACTTTGCTTATCTCATTAAAAAAGATGTATCCTTGTTACTTTAACACCATTTACATGGCCATTCATGCTGATAATTCATGGTAATGCTAATTTTGCCTAATTAAAAAATGAATAAATTATGAATTCATGAACACTTTTGTATTTTCTGATCATAATAATAGTGTTTAGCATTATTCAGTGTCATTCAAGATAATAATTCTTACTGATGCTAAAACTTTTCTGAGCTAACTGAATTTACCAACATGTCACATTATGACTCATGCTAATACTAATTCTTTGAGCTAATTTTGCTCAAAGAATGAACTTACTTTTCTGATCTAATTTAAAAAAAAAAGAATAAACAATGAATGAATGAACATTGTATTTTTTTGATAATATTAAAAGTGTTTAACACCATTCATTATCATCATGTCATTCATGCTAATAATTCATGACAATGCTAATGTTGCCTAATGACTAAATGAACAAATAATGAATTAATGAACACGTGTTTGTATTTTCTGATCATATTAAAAGTGTTTTAACACCATTCAATCTCATTCATGCTAAAACTTTTCTAAGCTCATTAAATTTACCAACACCTCACATTATTGCTCATGCTAATACTTCATGCTAATGCTAATTTAGCAGAATGAATGAATAGAGGGTCTTTGGGATACCCTGTCTCTGTGGGAACCAAATGTACTGACTCAGCTTGATGAGTCCATTAGAGTGTGGTTTAAACAGCCGGTTCTGTGGAGAAGTGATTTATGATTGCCATTGGATTCACCACATGCATGTTACGTAACAACGGATGGTGTTCACATATACTGTACATGAACGACTTTAAGCTGGGCCGTTGCTGCTGACAACATGCCATGTGTGCACGTGTGTGTGTGTGTTTAGCCCCATGGATGAAGTTTGGACTAAAGTCCGCGGAGAACAGGAAGGGGAATCTCTGTCAGCGAGGAACATAAAGTCTAACAGGACTCTACAGACCAGCCGGGTCCATACATTATGTCCTGGACGTGGACGTGGATGTGAGAGCCATTACTACAGATCTGAACCACAGCCAAAGACCACAGCCGCTGGAGCTGAGATAACACTCCCACTACATCTTTATGTATACCGTGACTCGACAGACACTGGGAGTGGAACGCTCACAAATCCGCCACCGTGTCCAGATTCACAAATCACATTTTAATGCAGCCCTAAAGATGGAGCAGCCTCACACCTGTGGCTGTGACCAGGACATGACGAACAGTTCCAGACCCACAAAAGGCTGTTCATCAACCATGGGCATGAAGGTTTCTGTTAAAAGCCTCTTCATCATCTTCATTGAAAGTCCAACCAGTGGTTTTATGGGTTTAACATTTACATCCATGGTCATTTCAGAGCCTTATGAATCTGTCAACCTACAGTTATGGAGTAAAATTAACACCTGTGACTGAAGCAGAAGCATCTACAGCTACATTCATACTGCACCCATATGTAGCACAAATCATAGTTTTTGGCTGATGTGTGACCTGTATCTGATCTGCAGAGGTACTCACATTGTGTACTAATGTAGAAATACAGCTACTTGTGTGAAAAAGGACTAGTACTGATTTAACTCTTTTACTTAAATGGATTATCCAGAGTAAAATGCACTTTAATGCATTTAGGGGTAGCCATGGCTCACTTGGTAGAGCAGGTCGTCCATTAACCAATGGGTTGGCGGTTTGATTCCCACTCTGTTCTAGTCAGTCTGTTGTGTCCTTGGGCAAGACACTTCACCTTCCTTGCCTCCAATGTCACTCACACTGGTGTATGAATGTTCGGTGCTGGTCAGAGGGGCCATAGGGGCGAAATCAGTCTGCCCAGGGTAACTGTGACTACATATGTAGTTTACCACCACCAGAGGGAGCATGTGAGAGTGAATGAATAATGGAACGCTAATGTGAAGTGCTTTGGGTGCCTTGAAAAGCACTATATAAATCTAATCCATCTTTATTTTGCATTGGGAATACATACATTGAGTTGACATCAAAATCACACCATTCAGATGTACACTTTTGAGCCAAACTGTGTTTGAATGGAAGTGATTAGGGCATGTGTTTTTGTCGACATGAAATGCTATTTGTTGACCTCTTCTAAATTCTAAACAACATCACACTTATGTGGTAGTAAGTAGAGGGTCGCTAAAGGCAAAAGGCGAAGTGCCGAGGTATCATGTCGTCGGGTAGTGTGTCCAGAGTTACTGATCTCAAGCCAGTACCTTTCTGGATGCAGAAGTGCGAAATATTCAACTATGGAGTGCAGAGTTACACACTCTGGAAATTCAAGATTTTGTAGCATTCTTTTTAAAAAACAACCTGTTTAAAAAAAATGCAACAAAATCGTGAATTTCCAGGGCGTGTAACTCTACACTCTGCAAAATTTAAAGAACATGCTCATGCTCTTGTGCTTGTCAGTGTGAAAATAACATGCAAAATTATACAATAATGTGTCAATAATTTCACACATAAGTCACGCCGGAGTATAAGTCGCAGCCCCGAAACAAACTATGAAAAAAAACTGCAACTTGTTTTCCAAAAAATACTGTAGCCTTTTACCTATTTGTCTGTGAGATTTACATTTTTTGAACCATATGAAAAAAGCTAATAAATAGTTGAAGTCCAAAAAAGATAAATGTTGTGGCCCATTTTTGATTAATCTGGTTTGACAGGTAATAAATACAGGATAAGTTTATTTGACAGCTTATACAGACTTTAGAAGGGAGGGTTCCAGACACAGAATGGACAAATGGAACAGTGATGTACATAGCATGAATGAGTGTGTGTGTGAGTATGTGTGTGTGTGTGTGTGTGTGTGTGTGTGTGTGTGTGTGAGAGGCAAGGGCCAAGGTGAAGAGCATTAAAGGAGGAGACCCTAACCCTAACCCTGACAGCGGCTGTGGAAGCTCCCATGGTCCTGAACAGATGACGAGGCAGAACAGAGGGCGAGGCTGGGAAAGACAGGACATTTGGTCGTCATCCAAGGTAGCGCACAGTGGAAACACTCTGCACCTCCTGACTGGAGCATTCAATGGGTTTACAGCACACTTTAAAAAATGCATTCATACATTGCATTAGTCTGGTAAAAACTGGACCCTAAAAGCACATGTAGACCAAGAAAATGAGCTTAAAGTGGATCTGCCAGGGTCAATGATCCAGCAGCAATCACAGTATGGAAATAATAATTATATTAGTTATAGTTATAATCACACAAAATATGTTTATTCTGATGTATTCTATTTATTTTAATGCAGGGGTTCCCAAAGTGGAGTCCATATAAATACTCCCCTGGGTATTTGGAAGAAGACCAGAGGGTACTTAAAACATTAAATAAGTCATCATGTACAATAATGACAACTAATCCTGAAATATAAAATGTCTTTAATACAGTCATATAATATTTTATTGTCAATCATATTGTTGAAGCTTTGGAAACATTAGAAGAACAGTTATATTTTATGTTATTAAAATTCATTTATTTGAGCAGATGAATTATTTTATGGTGATAGAAGGTTCATTTATTAATAAATTTGAATTGTATTTATTTTTCTTATTTATGACAGAGGGCACTTTTCAGTTCATATTTTACACTGTATAAAGTATATTTCAGGGGTACTCCTTTTTAAAAAAAATATTTAATTGGGGACTCCACTGTAAAAAATATATTTCAAGTGGTATTCCACTGTAATAAAGTCTATTTCATTGGGGATTCCACTGTAAAAAGTTTATTTCAGGAGGTACTCCACTGTAAAATGTCTATTTCATTGGGGACTCCACTGTAAAAAGTTGATTTCAGGTGATATTCCACTGTAAAAAGTATATTTCAGGAAGCACTCCACTGGAAAAAGTTGGAGAATCACTGGTTTATTGGAGCTGTGGTTGCAGATCTATGACATAAACATATGATTATTTGAGTTTATTCTTTAAAAACACGTCCAGACCAAAGTCCAGCCTTGGGTCAGTGGTGTCAAAGCAGCGGTTGCAGACCAGAGTGGAGACGCGGTGAACTGTGGACGCTTTGAAACCGTATCCACTGAATGAACTAAAGGTCAGACGGGTCATAAAAGGAAGTGGTTGCCTCTGCTCGTCCTCCTCTTCCTCCTCCTCGTAAAGTGCCCATATGCTGTTGGTAAAGTAAACACTAACCACACACTAATTAGAATCAGCTGCTGAAGGTGCAGAAACCCCCCGGCCCGGTTCTGAGTCCTGTTACGACTCGCTTTGACAGAACTCACACAGAAGCCTCAGAAGTGTCTTAAGGCAGTTTGTGGTGGTGTTGGGGTTCTGGTTGTACTCTGGGCTCTTCAGAACACTTGAGTCTGGACTTAATCGTCTAAACAAACACTTTCCGTTTGGAACCCACACGGCGCTGTTCCGTATTTTGGCGCCGTCTTCCTTTGACTCATCCTTCGCTCCCTGGTTTTGTGAATGAATAAGAGCAGACGATTAAAAAAAAGAGAAGAAGGTGAGTAAAGGAGGACTTAACCGAGGCTAAATGGACCAAACCCAGGCCTGGTTCTGCTGCAGAACTGGACTCATGCCACCACCTTCAGCGTTTCCAAAGTACAGATCAACATTCCTGTCTCTTAAACCACGTGTTTAAGAGACAGGATGTTTTTTTTTTCTACTGAACAGATTTGGTAAAGTTTCATGGCTACAGTTTTTTTATGGAACAAGAACTGGCAGCCATGATTGCCAGAATAATCCTGTAAAAAAAACATTTACAGAGTTTTGTAAGGACACCAGACCAGCCAGAGGTTGGATTTGAACTACCAACCCTTCAGTTATTCGTTGATGTGCGCTACCAACTAAATCAGTTATTATTATTATTATCACTGTTATTGCATATATCACCTTGTGTGTGTGTGTGTGTGTGTGTGTGTCCACAGAGACATATGCTATAACTCAATGAATACTTGAGATATAACCATGAAATTACATGGACATATACATATAGCTAATGGGCATCAGATGCAATGATCATTTGAGTTAAGGTCAAAGGTCAAGCTTACAATTAACTAAAAAGTCAAAAATCACATTATCAGTTATAACTCAAGAACGGAGGGTCACAGATCTTTCAGATTAGTACCAAATGATGTAGAATGATTGGTATTATCACCTACGACCAATAGTTTTTGAGAAAAAGTTTTTGTCGCAAAATGTACTTCTGTAACACTGTTTGTGTGTGTCAAGCACAGACATATCACACTATATCTTAATCAATACTGGATATATTATCACAATATTACACACACTGACGCATATATACATATAATGAAAATTATCAATATTGCAAAAGGTTAAAGGTTACATTTAGCAGAAAGGTCAAAATCACATTTTTGGTTCTAATTCAAGAACGGGTTGCATAGAAATTTGAGATTGGTACAAAATAAGGGCGAGATTAGGCATTCTCTGACTAGTTGTTTATAACTGTATTTGGAACATGGGGTCTTTAAGGGGTTTGATGTAATGCACTTTGTCCTACAGGTTTCATGAATGAAAAGTGTGATATAAATAAAGTTTGATTGATATTTAAATCTTAAATTGTTAAATGTTTACTTCTTTATTGCTTTTTGATAAAAAACAAACAAACAAACAAATAGGCTGTTATTTTAACATTGTGGTCAACAAACAAAAAGACAAAAAACAAAACAATTCAGAGAATGCTAATCTCGCTCCTATTTTGCGCCTATCTTAAGTTGCTATGACGACCTGTTGGTGAATTAGAGGCAATAATGTGATTTAGAACTTTCTGCTAAATGTGACCTTGACCTTTGACCTTTACTCAAATGGATCACTGTATCTGATGCGCATTAGCTATATGTATATGCCCATGTAATTTCATGGTGATATCTCAAGTATTCATTTAGTTATAGCATGATATGTCTCTGTGGACACACACACACATACACAGTGATTACAATAATATCTCCCAACCAATGTTGGACGAGATTAAAAACAAAAACAAAAACCCCTTCAGGGGGTGGGCTCACAAAACCACAGGTGGACTCCAGAGTAGAGCTGATCTGATTGAAAACATTGAATCCAAATGTACTGTTTCATTATAATGAGCAACAAACAAACACAGAAACAATGTTCCCTACATACTTTTGGATTGACTGTGTAGAGGCACATCCAGGAGGAAAGACTGGGTCAGAACCAGGAGAACTAGCCATGGTCTACCAGGAGGAAAGTCTGGGTCAGAACCAGGAGAACTAACCATGGTCTACCAGGAGGAAAGTCTGGGTCAGAACCAGGAGAACTAGCCATGGTCTACCAGGAGGAAAGTCTGGGTCAGAACCAGGAGAACTAACCATGGTTTACCAGGAGGAAAGACTGGGTCAGAACCAGGAGAACTAACCATGGTCTACCAGGAGGAAAGACTGGGTCAGAACCAGGAGAACTAACCACGGTCTACCAGGAGGAAAGACTGGGTCAGAACCAGGAGAACTAACCATGGTCTACCAGGAGGAAAGACTGGGTCAGAACCAGAAGAATTAACCATGGTCTACCAGGAGAAAACACTGGATCAGAACCAGTAGAACCAACCATGCTTTACACACATGCTCCACATCTTCTGTGTTTTTGGTAAGAGCCTTACAACACCACCTCCAGGTCTGGAACCAGTACCACATGGTTTTCAATGGTGTCATGTGGACGCAGGTATTTCTTGAAATGACTCCATGTTTAATATTTGTTAGGTTAATTGTCACAATTTTTATTTTCTAATTGTAAGTAAAGAAGATTTTCTGACATTCATGTTCATTTGGCAGAGATAAAAGAAAATTGGCTTTGAAATATGAGCTTATATATACAGTAAATATCAGTGACATAGTAAAAAAAACATGACGGAATGATCACAGCTTCTGGAGCATCAGAGCAGTCTCTACTTTTAGCAACTGATCTGACACTTATCAGGACTTTACAGACTATTTATGGGATTGAACGTTATCAGGTCAGAGATATGAGATGCTGGAAACAGGAAGTTGACATCCCTGTGAACGGACACATGAGTGGACACACACACACACACACACAATGGAAAGAAGACTAATCCAGCTACAATGGGTGAAGGTGGGGTACACCCTGTATGAGTCTCCAGTTAATCTTAGGGCTGAACATATATAGACAAACAATCACTCTCACATTCACGCCTATGGGTAATTTAGATTAACCAATTAACCTATCAGTGCATGTGTTTGGATGGTTGGAGGAAACCAGAGAAAAGCCACGCAGACACAGGAGAACATGCAAACTCCACACAGAAAGGTCTGGTGTGGGAATCGAACCAGGGACCTTCTTGCTGTGAGGGACTAATGCTAACCACTGCACCATCGTGCTGCCCAGGGGTGTTTCTATGAAACTAGAAAAAAAAAAATCCTCATAAAACACATTTTTATATTAGTTTACATTCAATTTAGCACGTAAATCAGCATGTAACTTGAACAACAAAATGACACACTACTATTTTCTTAGGGCAGCAACGAGAAGGATCCCAGAACTGCATTAGCTGGTCTACAGACATGGACTGGAACATCCTGGATGAGGAGGTTCTGCACTTGGCCCGAGCACCGTGGAATGATGTCTTTGCTCTAAACCAGGAGCCAGGCATTGAACAGATCAGTTTGTGTTGTGGCAACATGGGTGTTTGGGGACAGTGTACTGATTCCAAACTGTAATGTCTGGAGAATAGGACACTTACCCAGATGCTCAGGGTCACTATCCTGGATTTGTACCACAGAGGCTCATGTAGATATAAAAGATTAATAATATATATATATATATATATATATAGAGAGAGAGAGAGAGAGAGAGAGAGAGATAGATAGATAGATAGATAGATAGATAGATAGATAGATAGATAGATAGATAGATAGATAGATAGATAGATAGATAGATAGATAGATAGATAGATAGATAGATAGATAGATAGATAGATAGATAGATAGATAGATAGATAGATAGATAGATAGATAGATAGATAGATAGATAGATAGATAGATATCATCATTTGAACCTGCCTTATCTTCACTAGGGTCACAGGGGACACTGGGGGCCTAATCCAGCTACGATAGGTGACAGTGGGAAATATATTTACGTATATATGGACTGCATAAGTTGCACTTGTTTTTGTGAATTTGCTTGTACATTTTTTTCCTTTATGGTCACGTGTGTGTGTCTTCCTATAACTCTGCTGCATTTGCTGCTGGTTATGTCTCCCAGAACTCCCTCATAACAGTTTTTCCTGCTTAAATAAAAACATGAAGCCTGTTTACAGATTGTCAGACGTGTGTTTGGGTTTGGTCTGGGTTGGGTTGGGTTGGGTGGGGTTAAACTGTGCCTCCTGGACACTTCAGCTTTGGCATCATCCCTCCCTGTGAGATTCTCGGTGACTTCAGATGAGGTGGTGGAATCCAAACCTCCCTCACAGACACATGTTCTGTTCTTCACTGAGGGAACCTGGAAAACTGTAGCATTAATGTAAAATGATGAGGTAGGTGCTGAGGTGAGTGTGTTTTTGGGAGGCTGTGTGTTTGCTCTCCTTCAGTAGTTGCGCTTCCAGCCCTAAGGCCTCTGTTCTGACCGGTCCTGGCTGTGAGCAGTAACAGCACGTGAGCCTTGTTTTGAGCCCTAATGGGGACCAGATCTATTTGTGTGAGTAGTAAAGCACTCCTTCTGAACTTCCTGCAGCTCTGATGAGTCTGCACTTCACTATGTGTGTCACCGCTGACACATCCGCACAGAAAAGACCACCGGTTTGGCACACTTTGGTGTATAACTGGGTCTAAGTGTCCTCTGGGGTCTGGGGGAGGGTCATTTTCTTATGAAACCACATGAGAAACTTTGACAGTTGTTAATGGCCAGACTAGTCCACTTACAGCTCTGCTTAGTATATATGTAGAAAAAAAAGAAAATGATGCAATAAAATGATGGTCTTATATGAATCTAATGATTAGCTTTACATGAAAAACAATAAATACATCCAGATGTTTCCACATTCAACTGTTATTTACCTCTGACTTCAGTGAAGAAATACTTAGAGGTCCAGGTCATGTTAAAACTTTAAATCATAATAAAAAAATAAATAAAAACAAACTCTAGATCCTCATGAATCTTTATTTTTTCTGACATCTTCATGTTCTGAAATGGACTAACAATTGTTTAATGTGTGTGAATTTAGCAGATCCTTCCAAATAAAAGTATTGTATTTGTATTGGTTGCATTTGTTATGATGATTTATAATTGGATTGACTTTTCATTTGATGACCTCATGTGGGTCCTGGTCAGGTTCAGCTGTCAGACCACATATGGCCATTCAATACCCTGGTCTGAAGTAGAACTACACATGCAGATCATGGATTAAAACCCAGTGTGTCTCAGTCCAGGTATGACAGAGGTCTCAAGCAGGGTTTCAACTGGTGGGTTGGGACCCGAAAGTGGGTCCAAACCTGTTTTCAGTGGGTCTTTGTCTGGGTTCTGTGTTGTATTTGATGGAGCTGAGCCCAGGCCTTTCACAGTCCAACAGTAGGGGGCGCTAATGTGTTGTAATGATAATTAACACCAACTATTTCACAGAATGAAAGAAGAACCAACAGGTTAAACTCAAGTCTGACACTGAGTCCATCAGATCTGGTTTGACCCTGTTGGATTAAAACCTTAATGGGTTGTATTCTTCAATCAGTGAATGAATGAACTTTTAATTTAACTGAGTTCATGTTTAGTTCTGGTTCAGATGTTCAACAGCAATATTTGTATGTTTATCGTTGCCACCTGCTGCTCAGTCTGGTTTATCGTTAAACTGATCTGTGTTTTCAGGCGGCAACCTTCTGGATTATCTCAGGTTCAAAAAACATCTGGAGAAACTGTTGTATCATGATGTTTCCAATAATAGCAGATGTTGAATTAAAAAAGCCCAAACTTGTCCTTTCTAGGGTCTCAGGAGGTTCAATATCTTCTTAATAAACCAATTTTTTTTTTTTTAAATTGCCTAATTTTGAGAAATAAAATCAATGAACCTGTATGAAAGGGTTAACTTGAATCTTTATGGGTCTTGTCTTGTCATTGGGAGGGTGATAGTGGGTCCTGAACCCAGACCAGTTAGTCTATCCTGGGCTGCAGTGGACCAGTTTGTCCATGTGTTAGTGTTGAAGGTCGGGAGGAGTCCACCTATTCCCAACGCTGGGTGGGAAACTGCAAAAACTCAGCAATAAAATCTGAAAAAGCTCCAAAGTCAACAGTTCCATGAGGACGGTTTAAGCAGAGGAACATGGAGGAACCTGGAGCCTGTGGACATGAACCTGGCTGAAAGGACGGTCCAGGACAGTAGGATGTCCACGTGTAGGACGGAAGCCCAAGCAAGCATTCATCAGGGATAAATGTCAGGAATGTTTAGACGCCCAACTCACAGATGAGCATTCCGGATGTGGGTTTATATGTACGATGCCAAGGAGACACAGACAACAGAACGTCCATGAAGGACACAGATGTGCATTAGCATTTGGGTCCAAATGTGGGAGGACACCAACACAGACCAGTCTGCATCCGGTCACAACCTACATCTGATCCTACTGTAACCCAGACCTGCATCTGATCCTAACCCAGACCTGCATCTGATCCTAACCCAGACCTGCATCTGATCCCAACCCAGACCTGCATCTGATCCTAACCCAGACCTGCATCTGATCCCAAATCAGACCTGCATCTGATCCTAACCCAGACCTGCATCTGATCCTAACCCAGACCTGCATCTGATCCTAACCCAGACCTGAATTTGATCTTAACCCAGACCTGCACCTGATCCTAACCCAGACCTGCATCTGATCCTAACCCAGACCTGCATCTGATCCTAACCCAGACCTGCATCTGATCCTAACCCAGACCTGAATTTGATCTTAACCCAGACCTGCATCTGAGCCTAACCCAGACCTGCATCCAATCACAGCCTAGACGTGACATGTACCTGGGGCACTCCATGACACACACACACACACACACACACACACACACACACACACACAGGACTGGTCTGGATATATCTTTGGACTGGACCTGGTGTGGACCTGGTCTAGGCCATATGATCAGTCCACACACTCAACACCACCATAGTCATTATAACACCGTCTAAAATCCACGTTCTTAATTTTCAATGGACGCACAAATGCTAGTGTTAATGTTATGCATCAAATTACGCACTTCGACCACGAGGCACACCGAACGTGCCCAAATCCAACCCTGCTGTTGGTCGAGAAACCTCAAACAATCACGTAGAAATGCAGCATCACCAATGCACTTTATGGCTTCACAGTGAGTGGCTGCACGAAGTCCAAGATAGTTTAAAGGATAAGAAAAAAAAAACACCCAATGAGGATAAACGTGTAAAACACTCATTCAACTGGATACGGGTGGATGGATGATCTGACATCACAGAATTCACAAATTTGTGACTTTTTTTTCTCGTTTGTTTGGAAAATAAAACGCAGAAATTAGAGCGTAACGCACAACTTTTACGCACAACCTGTTGAGACGCACTGAGCAAAAAACCTCAATATCCGCCAAAAAAGCTATTTTTCCTCACATGTAGACCAGATCACAGTGAGGTAAAATATAATATATTTAATTTCCCATAAAATGAGCTGAGGCATACACCCACCCACCCACCCCCCTCCGGACACCAGCCCACGGTCCCCCTACCTTTACGCAGCTGATGTCCGCTCGGTCTTCCAGAGGGATGCGGTCAGCTCCGGCCGCTCTGCTCCCACTCCACAGGGAGGAAAAGGCTCGTAAACCCTTCAAAGGACACTGTGGTGGTAACCAGTCTCATGAATCCGCTCAGAATGGTTCTCATCGATAACCAAAAAAAAGGGGGAAAATCACGGAGGTTATTTTGTGTTTGCGCAAAATAAACTGAAAACCGTTTGTCTTCAGTGTTTCACTGTGAACACATGAACACACATGTCAGATTCAGCACCGATCACAGGAAAGTATAAATAAAAAAGACTCTGTATGAAGATGATACATATGTTTCCACTACTTTCATTCATAGGTTCAGTGATTCTTCAGCACATGCTCCAAACATGTCAATGGGTTTTCTGTCTTTAGGGGCTGGAGGTGAGGCTTTCAGCAGTTTCATCCAGGTTACTCAGAGAAGCAGCCAAAGCCTGTGCCACCGGTGGAGGCTCTACAGTCTAATTCCTTCCAGACGGAGGAGCGGAGCCTCCCTCGCGGCTGCTGCGGCTCCCAAAGCCCTTTACCGGGACACGAGCGACGGGCCTGTTTTAATATGAGGGGTGTGAGGAGGAGCGAAGAGGAGAGCAGAGGGGGCGCATCCACTCTCATCCACTCATTCAAACTCCTCAGACACAGTCCCAGTCACTTCACAACCACACAACGCGTCCCCACGCACATCTGAGGCCGTGGAGGATCCCCGAGACGCACTTAAAACAGGATTTGTCCTCATTATCCACTGGATCAAGTGTGAAATTTGGCACAGCTCCAGTCCTGACTTTCAGAAGGTGCTGATCTTTGCTAACAGGAGCTGCTTGGCTGCAAAATGATGGAACATTAAAAGACAAATCAAACATGAAACTGAGATTACATATGAAAATAAAACCATTGTTGTGAAGTTAACACGCGCCAGTGGCAGTTAGACTGAGTGGACTCTCACTCTTGTCATTGATTCAGTCCAGTGCAGTTCCAGACTTTGACCAGCAGGTAGTGCTGTGTGTCACAGAACCCGGATCCAAGTCAGGAACTGCGTCTGCTCCTGACAGGCAACATCCGACCAGAACCAGGGTTCTCCTCTGGCTCAGATCCACTCAGTCCAAAGATGTCCACAAGAAAAGAGGAGTTTGAAGAGTCAAACCAGAGGAGACAGAGAGTCTGCAGAGACCAGGATGCAGTTTAAGCAGGATTTAAACCACAGGGGTCAAACATGCGGCCCAGGGGCCAAATCCAGCCCACCAAAGGGTCTGGTCCGGCCCCACAAAAGGTCTGGTCCAGCCCATCAAATGGTGCAGTCCAGTAGGAAAGAGTCTAGTCCAGTACACCAAAGGGTCCAATCAAGCCCACCAAAGGGTCTGGTTCAGCCGGTCAAAGGGTCCAGTCCAGTGGGAAAGGGTCTGGTTCAGTCGCCCACCAAAGGGTCCAATCTGGTCCACTAACAGATCCAGTCCAGTCCACCAAAGGGTCCAGACCAAATCATGGAATAAATTTGTAAAATGCAAATATTACACAAATACATGAATCCTTTCCTCCAGTGGCTCAGAACCAATAACATAATAATAACCTATAAATATTCACACACTTTTCTCTTTGTAAATGTAAACATATTATTATAATTTTACTGTATTTACACTAAAACTACAATTTCAGAAAAAACCATGAATGACCTGATCTAACCCTGACACACCTTCAGTGCCGTTCAAACCATGTTCTGCCTGTTATTAAATGTTTGTTTATTGACCCACTGTCATCTGTGTGTTATATGAACATAAAGACATATGGTTAAACTGGACTGATTTGTCTTGTTTTAAAGGGTAGTTTGAGGTTGTATAAACTTTCATCATCAAAACTGACTGTTTTTATGGTAAAAGTTTAGAGTTGACATTAGTTATGTACAGGTTGTTCATATCTACATGGTGGAATAAGATTATATTAGGACATAAGATTTATTCTACAAATTTGAAATGAAAAATTCTGCTGGATGTTAATTTAATATAATGTTTTTTCCAGATGTTCCATTTGTGGTGGTGGTGGAGTTCTTTCACACTTATGTGGTGTGGAACGTTCTCCAGAGCCTCATGGTTCTCCTCTTTAGTTCCTCTATACATGTGGGACGTGGTGGGACATAGACCAGTCCTTTGACCAAATCACAGAAAGAACTCACACTGTGTTTTTGTCAAGTGTGTGTGTGTGTGTGTGTGTGTGTGCGCTTGTATTCCTATCTTTATGGGGACATTGATATTTTTACACAGTTACACCATGGGGACCTCTGACAGTATGGGGACCAAAATTCAGATCCCGACAAGATTTAAATATAAACTAGTAAAATAGAAATGATATGGCCCTATAAATAAATTAATTTAGTTTTATTTTATGGAAGTCCTCATTGGCGAAAGAGATACAAAGTGAAACGTGTTTTTCAAAGGTTTAAAGATGCCTTTACTTTTTAACAATTTTATTTGTATTTTTTTATTTGATTTATTTTTATTTATGTTGAATGTTTTAAACAAATATACTTATTTTTATGGTTTTTTTTTTTAATTTTTATTTACGTAATATTTTTTTCATTTTGTAATTATTCATTTTTTTAATTTATTCTTTATTTTTGTATAGAGTTTTATTTGAATTAGATTTTAAATATATATATATATATATATATATATATATATATATATATATATATATATATATATATATATATATATATATATACTGTATATATGAAGAAGAGAAGATGTGTCCACTCACTACCCAATGGCCATTTGATTACAAACTTCGTCCTCATGAGACACGTAAACAAGTATGTGTGTGTGTGTGTGTGTGTGTGTGTGGCAAAATGTGCAAACACATTTTAAAGACATTATTAGGTGATGGAATGATGTCACATTTTTTTTGGACACCCAGTTCAGATCAGATTAGCCTGAAAGTGACAGGTTTGGGTTAAAGTGGGAAAAGTCAGTCAGTAAATTCACATACGCCCTCAGAGAAATTTGACTTCTTCCCTTCGTCTGACTAATATAAAGATTTTAAAAGTCATCTCTACACCTTAGTTGGACTGTAGTGAAACTCAACTGAAGTTTTTGTAACCGGACTATTGGTGCCAGATAATGTGCTTCTAAGTCGAACTTTTCCACCATGTTTATGCAAAACATGATTAACCCAACTAGTGACTGGCCTGGACCCCCCCCCAATAGTCACCTCATAACAAGAAGAAGATGAGGAGCATGTCGTGTCATCTGCATCATCCTGGTCCATCTCCTCACTCTGTTATTGTCCTCCTTCTACTGCATCTACTTCAAATATTTTAACTAATGGTTTTTATCCATGATGCCAACCCTAAGAATGCCAATGTAAAAGGGTGTGTAGCGCCACCTAGTGTCTCGGAGGGGAATGTACCTCAGTCAATAATTCAATCCTCTTGTCCATGTAAACTCAGATTTCTCAGACTCTAGTTAAATCCTTAGCTTGGTTTTTGTCAATAGTTTGGCTAAGGTGTGACTGTAAACGTACTGAGTGTGAATCCAGGAACCATGAGTTTAATTTAGTTTATTAACCACTTACTATTTCAGGGTGATTTTGCTTAAAATTCCTGAAAAAATACTTCTCCAAATTAAAATGACAGCTGTTCTTCACCTGTTTAGACTACAGATAAAACAATGGGCTCTTTGTAAAGGTGTAAACCAGTCTGTATTTGCCTTCATTTGGACTGAAACACATCATTTACCAACAAACCAATGTCTGGGCACTTTACAGTTCAAAGTTGAGAACTTTATTTGTTCAAATTTAAAGTATATTTTTTTATCACATGGTTATATTTCTGTGTTTCACAGACGGAAAAATTTAGGGAATTATCAATTTTTCCAAAGTAGCTACATTTGGAAGTTTTTGGAAAAAAAGAACAACTGTTGAGTGCTTTGAATATACATATTCTACGAAAAAATTATGAAAATAAATATCTATAATAAAGTCCAAACTAGTATTCTGGTCGAAAAATACCTTTGTTAGGTGTGTTTTGAACCAAAATACTCTACTGGATTACGAGGAAAACTACACTACATTTGTCTGGAACAATGGAAGACTGATCAGATGACACCCTTCAAAATAAAATAAGACACATTTGTCACATATAGCTTTAGTGTAAAGCATTCATTTGTGTATTTGGTGTTACTGTTGCACTTCAGATGGTTTATATATTCACAAAAAATAATTTGTAATGTATATATATATATATATATATATATATATATATATATATATAGAGTATATATAAAATGTGTGTGTGTGTTATTAAAATAATGTCAGCTACGTCCCTCGACTGTGATGTAAGGCTAGTAGTAGTTAATAATATGTGAGGTTCCACACACACAGGACAGAGCCAGAACCAGAACCAGTGGACCTGGACACAGACACAGTCAGAGCAGCAGCACATGGTCTCATTTACAGGTCATGTGAGGACATGAGTCCTGTCACTGCACAGACAGATGAAACCTACTGATTCACATCTTTATATGAACTGTGAAGGATGTGAAGATTTGTAAAGCTTCACATTTAAAACGTGAGCCAAAGTGACCCCCCCCCCAATGAACACACACACACACACACACACCCCAGTAGACCCAATGTGTATACACTCATCACAGTAAAAACATACATCGTCCAAGCTCCAGTGGTCCATTTAGAAAACAGGGGGGGGGGGTACAGCTCTGTCTCAGGGGCCAAATGACTCTTGGTCTCTGCTTTTGTGCTTCAGTAGAATCTCATTTACTTACATATTTATTTATACAGGGACATGTGCACTTACAGAGGCTTTCTGGACGTATGGGCAACAGAGAGGCATCATGGGAAATGTTGTGTCACATGATCCCAGTGGGTTTTCTGATACTAACATCTCCAGGGAGGGACGATGAGGGGAGGAGGAGGAGGAGAGGAGAGGAGAGGAGGAGGAGGAGGAGGAGGAGGAGGAGGAGGAGGAGGAGGAGGAGGAGGAGGAGAGGAGAGGAGAGGAGAGGAGAGGAGAGGAGAGGAGGAGGAGGAGGAGGAGGAGGAGGAGGAGGAGGAGGAGGAGGAGGAGGAGGAGGAGGAGGAGGAGGAGGGGGGGGGGGGAGAGGAGGGGGGGGGGAGGGGAGGGGGGTAGAGGAGAGAAGAGGAGAGGGGAGAGGAGAGGAGAGGAGAGGAGAGGAGGGTAGAAGAGGAGGGGAGGGGAAGGGAGAGGAGAGGAGAGGAGGAGGAGGAAAGAAGAAGGGGATGGGAAAGGAGACGATCAGACTTAGTTTTTCCATCACGTGTAAATGTCACACTAACAGAACCATCGTGAGGACTGAAGAACTGACACTGGACTGAACATTATCCACTCATGAAATCACAAATATAAAAATCACAAACACCCAAATAACACCCCCACCCCCCACTCTCATTATGGGGGGGGGCTTTTATATCCACTGATTGCATATTGGTTTTACATACCTGCAACACAAATACATTCACAATAATAATAAACAAAAAGGTGGTTTATATGTTGAATTAATTTCTGCTCTGGATTGTTTTGGTTTCTGTCGATGCAGGTTAAACCAGGTCACGTCAAAAGGAAAACAGTCCTGAAGATGCAGCTCAGAGTGGGAAGGGGTGGGTGTGAGTGTGGGTGGTAAATTACTGCTAATAGTAGTTAAACCACACTCACGAATGAGCAGCGTCTGGGGGCGTGGTTTCAGGGCATGAAGTCTGTAGACAGCTCAATCAGAAGGTGACGTCTGATTGGACGAGCCCGAGGATGATGGGATTTCAGCGAGACACACAAACATGTGCAGAACCACAACGGGATCCTATTGAGTGGGGTGTGACAAGCTGTTGTAGAAATGTCCAGCACTTTCGCTTCCTGGGTCGCTTCATGCCATTCCCGGTTCTGCAGGAGTTCTGGTCCGATTGGTACCATGTGTGTGAGCGCTCACACACCAGTCAACTGTCAGCCTCTTACTTCATCAGCGCTCGCTCTCAGGAGGGCTGTACGTTAAGCTGCATTATACTCCGAACGAGGAAAATGGGGAAATGTTTTTTACCTCCTCCTCCTCAAAAGTGTAATCAGTCATCTGGCAGAATAATATTTAGGAAGGTCAAAGGTCAAGCGCTGCCATTAAAGGGCACTAAATCTGAGGCCGATCTATTTCATGAACGTACGGCGTACAGTCAGAGTTTATTATTTTAATGGAAATGTGGAACCCAAGTGTCTGTCGACCCTTTAACACCTGTGAGTTATGTCTCATTAAATCAACCTCGTGTTTCAGAGTTTGGTCAAACGTGTGCGATGACATCACAACTATCTGCACGTTTCTGGAAAACACCGAAATATTCACAAACGAAACCAAAAAAGGCAACGTTCCAGGAGAGGAGAACTACATTCAGCTGTTACTGCAGGAGTACAGTAGACATGATGGGTTATCACTGACACTGTAGGCAAAGGGCATCATGGGTAATCACTGCCACTGTACTGCCCTAAAAAAAAGCAAACAGGCAGTAACTGCACATTTTGGCGAAAATAAGTAATTGTGTTTTTTGCAACTTTGTCATATAATAAAATATCTCATCTCAAATGTCTGTCATTGGGTGGGTGGTGGGTGTTTGAAACAGTTTTGTACAGCACCATCACTCGATTCAGTATCATATCATAGCTCAATATACAAGGCTAATGCTAACCAATCAAAAGTATAAAACTACAATATTCATGAGGTTAACATTTTTTGAAAATATTTAGAAAATAGTCTTGGGTGTCACAAGTATTTAAAGAATATAGACAGTGATTTGGATTCTCAGATGAGGCTGTAGTCTACAACACCTTTGGGGGCCCCGAGTGGCTCTGTGGGGGCCCTATGAAATTGGACAGTCTATGTTTAGCAAGATACGGCCCTGCCAACAAAAACAGCTCATAGTAGTTTAATTTCAGAGCTGATATCTATGCATTTAACATGTTTTCTGGATAATAATCAAATCACTTCAGTTCTTACATCAAAATCAGTCATTGTACTGATTAAAAAAAGGGGGTTTTACTCATTCCATGTTTTATTATCTGTCTGTTTTAGTCACATGATACATACAGGAGGTAGGATTGGGTTGGAGAACCAGCATGTGTGTGTGTGTGTGTGTTAAAGTGGAGTTCTGGTGGGCAATGGATAGAGATGACCTTTGAACCCAGAGGGAATGGAAAGTGTCTTTGGCGTCATGGTCTAGTCCTGGCTCAGAGTTTCCATGAGTGTTGTGTTGAATTGTTTCAGCTGAAGTAGATAAATAATCTTTGGGGTTGAACAATCAGACGACGACGACAATGACGATGCTGCTGCATCACTAACATGATGAACATGACAAACTCTGATTTGACTGAAGGGACCAAATGAGGAAATAAGGAAGCAGAGGCTGCAGTAATCAGGATGGTACAGGAAGAGTCAGGGGATGGAAAGAAGGTCTGGCCTGGGAGACCACACCCACCCTGTTGTGGTGTTGTTACCATGGTGACGCCTGAGCTCAGACCACCGTGTAGAATTAGATGAGTAATTTAAGTGTTAAAGGATAACTCTGGCTGTGCACCTCCCTCTGTCTGACTGAATGACTCTCCTTTGGGTGTCAAACCTATGGTCCATGGGCCAAAACCAGCCCACCAACAGGTCCAACAGGTCCAGAATATTATTAAAACTACACAGATTTTTCAACAGAACTTTCAGCATCCTCATGTTTGTTCATGTTATTTCCACTTTTTCTAATCTAATATTAGTTTTTCCACTGCAGTCAACTTTGTATTCATCTTTTGTTTTAAGTTGTTCTGTTCTTATTTTAATGGTTTGGTTCATTTGAGACAATTCTGGGCCGGGGCCACATCTGACAGGAGTTGGACCACCATGGTCACATGATCCTACTGTTCACTACTACCCACTGAACCACCTCCTCTACTTCCTCTTCCTCCTCCTCATCTTCTTCTTTCTCCTTCTCCTCCTCCTTCTACCTCCTTCTATTCCTTTCACTGAACCTCTCCTGCTCCTCCTCCTTCTCCTCACTCCTCTTCCTACTTCCTTTTCTTCCTCCTCCGTCCTCCTCCTATTGCCTTCTCTACCTCCTTTTCCCCACTCCTGTTCCTCCTTGTCATCCCCCTGTCATCTTCCTTCTCCCTTCTATCCCCCTTCCTTCTCTTCCTCCTACCTCCTTCTTATCTTCTTCCTCCTCCTTCCTACCTTCTTTCTCCTTACTCCTCTTCCTTCTTTTCCTCCTCCTCCCTTCTCTTCCTCGTACCTCCTACCTCCTACCTCCTTCTTCTCTGCTTCGTCCTCCTCCCTCTGGTTCCACTTCCTTTACATTCCTCCTCACTCCTGCTCCTCTTCCATCTCTTCTTCTTCCTCCTTCCTACCTTCTTTCTCCTTCCTCCTCTTCCCTCTTTTCGTCCTCCTCCCTCCTGCTCCTCTCTTCTTCCTCATAACTCCTCCTCCTCCTCTTCCTCACTCTGACATGTCTCTACTGGGTGATTTGAGGTCATTCAGACCTCAGGGCCATAACCTGTGAGAATTACAGTTGACATGTATTCAATCATTGCCCCCCCCCCGACCAGGACAATGCACAGCATTTACCAACAGCGCCATATGTTTGCAACATGTAAACCCAGGGAGACTGGACCAGTCCAGGCCAAAAAAGCACTCACACTGAGTCCATGTACGCCAAAGGTTGGCGACGTGTGCATGTTCCAGTTTATGAGTGGCAGCGGAGATGGTCTGAGAGAAAGCTTCAGCACTGACAAATAAGACACAGTGAAAAGAGAACAACAGCTACAGTATACAGAGTTTATTACACGTCATCATGTTTATATGTCGTATCGAAGGAGTTGTATATACACAGATACACCACACATAAACAGACATGTATAGAACCGTACTGTACAGTCAGATCAACTGACATGTTTACAATGGTTTGTACATGATAATAAGTGCTACCATGTTTGAGTAAAATCCACCAATTATCACGTTTAATCTGAAGAACAACATTAATGACGACACTGTTCCATTAAATAAATAAATACATCTCAGACTCACAGATCTGTCTGTATGTTCAGGATCAGATTTATCCTAAGTACAGCTCAGTCCACATGGGGCTACACCTGGGATTGAGGGGTTCCCATTGATGGATGGGCCCAGGTTTTAATCCCAGATGAAGAACGTCATTAGAGCTCCAACCACTCGTCTTCTGAGACACATCCATCTTCTACAACAACCTGCAACTGAGACGCCAGAAAAACCTCAACTCATGTCCAACTAATGATCCATATGTCATCAACTGGTGGAATCCATATGAAAACATCAGGTAGAGAAGAAGGGGGAGAAGAAAGAGAAGAAGAAGAAGGAAAAGGAAAAGGAGTAGAAGAAAAAAAATAGGAGATTAAAGAGAAGATGAAGGAGAAAAAGGAGAAGGATGAAGAAGACAGAGAGGAAAAGGAGAAGATGAGAAGGACTGTTAGAACAAGGAGAAAAGAAAGAAAAAGGAGACTGACATAAATGATTAGAAGAGGAAAAGAAAAAAGAAGAAAGAGAATATGAAAAAGAAGAAAAAGAAGAAAAAGAAGAAAAAAAAACACAAAGAAAAGAACAAGAAGAAAACGATGAAGAAAAAGAACAAGGAGAAGAAAAAAACAAGAACGAAGAAAAAATGTGAGGAACAAGAAAAAGGAGAAAAATGAAGATAAGGGAGAAGATGAAGAAGAAAAAGAAGAAGAAGGAAAAGGAACAAGGACAAGGAAAGGAAGGAAAAGGAGAAGAAAAAGGAAAACTGGAGACTGTGAAGGTCAGACCTTCATCATCTCCTCATCTTCACCCTCAGACTCACTGTTAATTCTGTCTCAGTTCTTCAATGTTTCTGTGTATTAAATATTTTCTGAAGTGATTGATTGACATTTATTATCATATGTTTCTCTATATATTTAGCTTTTTCAGTGCAAATCCTGTATTTTCTATATTTAATTCACTCATTATGTAAACATTCACTAAACCGTAGACTAACGTTCAAAGATTTTCATATCAGAAACAGATCAAACTGAATAAACAGTTTTCAATCTGTCTTCAGATGAACATAAACCCAGTGTGTCCACCCACTGTCACTGATGACGGTGTTTCCATGGTAACTACAGACAACTGGGTCTTTAAAGGTTAAAACACAACACTGTAAATACTGTCATGTTCAAATAAATGAAAAATAACATTATTAATCAGCAGTATTTTGTTCATCACAGTGTGTAGAATTCAAATATTTAATTCAATGATGGATCCGCTTTGACTCTGGACAAACTGAAAACCACCAAAACCAAAGGACTGAAGAAGCGGACTGAAGCAGGAAGTCATCAATGTGCCTACATTATCAGATCTGAACAGGAACGACAACCGTGGGCCACTAAATGAGCAGATGGAACCGGCTGTGGACAACACTTCATTAGTTCACTTCAGTGTTGGTTCTACATATGAAACGGGTCCAGGTAAACCAGGGCTAATGACGACTGGATGCTGACCTTAAAGGGAAACAGGCCTCAAGTGGCGGCGATGACGAGAAAAACTACAGACCCGAACACAACGCCTGAGTGTCACATGACATAACGACCACCATGACCATGTGTCCGAGTTTAAAAAGGTTCTGTTTATGTTTGTCCATCAGGTTTACAGCGAGGCCCGGGCGGGTTTGAAACAGAAACTGACCCACAGGGGGTGGGGGGTGGGGGGTGGGTGGTGAAGAAACAGGGGCTATAAGAAAATAAAGAAACAGGGGGGCGGAAAAAAGAAAGAAAGAAACATGGGGTGTAAGAAAAAGAAAGAAACAGGGTATAAAAAAGAAGAAAGAAATGGGGGGTGTAAAAAGAAAAGAAATGAAACGCCAGATGTAAAACAAGTGGTGCCAGGCACAACAAAAGAAAAGAAAAAAACAAGGGATGTAAAAAAAAAAGAGAGAAACAGGGGATGTAAAAAAACAAGAAAGAACAGGGTGTAAAAAAGGGAAAGAAACACGGGATGTAAAACAAAGAAAGACAAAGGAGGTGTAAATGAAAAAGGAACAGGGGGTGTAAAAAAAAAGAGAAAAAAAATTAGGTAATAAAGAAGAAGAAAAGTGGTGTAAAAAAAATCTAAGAAAGAAACAGGGATTGTAAAAAGAAAAGTTTTTCCAGATTGTGGTGACAATTTATCCTGTGTTGAATTCCAATTGTTTGTCACTATTTGGTGGTGACTGAGGAATGAGGAAAACTCATGTTGGTGTGACCAGAAATCCAAAAGGACCAGAGTTTTGTTGAAAAAATACTTTTAATTTCTTTTAAATAGTTTCCAAAAAAAGGACAAAACATATAGAGCTCCTTTTAGCCAGAAACATGAATCCAGGGTGAGTAAATAAAATGAAAACAGATCAATAAACCAGGTGGCGGCACTTATGAAAATGTCCTGATATTCCATACATTTACATATAAAGTGATGAAATCCTATGACTTTCCCTGTGGAACCGCTTTTATTGAAATTCCCTGATATTCCAGAAATTCCCTGACCCATGGCAACCCTGACATAGACCATGATGCACTGCAGCTTTAGCTCACAGACAGGGACACGGACCATGATGCATTGCACCTTTAGCTCACAGACAGGGATACGGACCATAATGCACTGCAGCTTTAGCTCACAGACAGGGATACGGACCATGATGCACTGCAGCTTTAGCTCACAGACGGGGATACGGACCATGATGCACTGCAGCTTTAGCTCACAGACGGGGATACGGACCATGATGCACTGCAGCTTTAGCTCACAGACGGGGATACGGACCATGATGCACTGCAGCTTTAGCTCACAGACGGGGATACGGACCATGATGCACTGCAGCTTTAGCTCACAGACGGGGATACGGACCATAATGCACTGCAGCTTTAGCTCACAGACGGGGATACGGACCATGATGCACTGCAGCTTTAGCTCACAGACGGGGATACGGACCATAATGCACTGCAGCTTTAGCTCACAAACGGGGATATAGACCATGATGCATTGCAGCTTTAGCCCACAGGTAAAATACAGTTTCATTTCATCTTCAGAATTTTTTTTTGCATTTCCTTTGACTGTATCTTCTGTGTTCTCATTGTAAGCAGTGGTTCTTCTGTGTAATGACACCATAAAATGTTGGTTCTTTTCTGGATCAGGATTAGAGGCTTTGATAATGGGAATTTTTTTTGGGGGGTGAAAGGTGCGTGTTAACCCATTACAGTACCACGGTACCCTGCTGTCTGTTCACTCTGCTTAGCTTTATCTGAGCTGACAGCACAACATGTGACAGAACCGGACCCCTGCTGGTCCAGGATCAGGAGAACCACAGGTCAAATTCTTCTTTTCTCTGTAAAACGTGTAAAATCTAGAGCTGCTCATGCAGAAACACACAGTAGAAATAGCAGAGCAGTGGATGTGTGGAAGTCAGGTCCCATACAGTGATAAATAAGAGGATTTCCCTTTGAGTTTGTCATGGTCAGTGGCCACACATAACGGCCTGGATGATCTTCAGCCCCAAAGGTCAAAGAGCACGACGTTAGGGTAAGGATCCCAGAAGTTCAAGTGTCACCTCAGCTGGAAACTCATGCATCAAAGGTCTGAACCTCCAGCAGCACAGAACCAGAAATCAGCAATTCGATTACAGACCTGTGGCCCTGTGAAGCCTTGACCTGTGGATCTGTGGACCTGGGCCTGTAGACCTGGACCTGTAGACCTATGGAGTTTTGACCTGTAGAACTGTGGACCTGGGCCTGTAGACCTGGACCTGTGGACCTCGGCCTGTAGACCTGGACCTGTGAACCTGGACCTGTTGGGGTTGGACTTGCACAAATGTGGACCTGGAACTGTGATCCTGGACCCGTAAACCTGGACCTGTAGACCTGTGGAGCCTGGATTGAACCCAGCTCTGCCTCAGCTCTAACCCTCACTCTCTGATATTTATGCCCCGCCCACTCATGAATCTAAACCCAATGACTGATGCTGAGGCTGTAGTCTTTGTCTTTTATCTGGATCGTCTCCTGAAGAATCATCTGTTTCAGCTGCGTTCCGGTCTCTTTAACTTATGATCTTTGACACGGTTTGTATTTCCATATTATGTTCTACTGACGCATATAAGACGCTGACATTTGAATTATCACTAAATCATTGCAGTTCCACTCTGCTGTAAATATGTGTACAGTCTATACTTTTATCTGGAGTTCAGAGACATTCGTGGATGGACCTTTTCTATGATGGTCAGACTTCATACAAACTGGAAGACACAAAACTAGAAAAGCACTGAAGAGAGGTCCACCAAGGAGGTATTAAATTCGAGTCCATTTTTTTGTCTGTTTGTTTGACTGTCTGACTTTCAGCAGGATTATGCAAAAAGTTCGCAACTGTTTTTGATACAATTTTCAGGATGTGTTGGGAGTATCACAAGGAACATTTTGGTGGTAATCCGGAAGAGATCCTGGATTGTGGATCACTTTGAAATTTTACATTGCGGTAAATGGAGAAGAAATTTCAAAGTGATCCAGAATCCAGGATCTCTTCTGGATCATCACCAAAATGTAATAATTTCTTCCTTATGACACCCCCAACACATCCTGAAAATATTATCCAAATCCATTCATAACTTTTTGTGTAATCCTGCTGACAGACAGACAGACAAACAAACAGACAAACAAACAGGCTTGAATTTAATACCTCCTTGGTGGAGGTAAAAATACAGAGATGTTGAGGTGCCAGAAATAAAAGAGAGGGGTCGAGATAATGTTGGGTATGTACTGTATAACATGGATAAACTAACTGCTTCAGTGAGATTGGAAATGGATAAATGTAAAAAAAAAAGAAAAAAAAAAAAAGAAAATGGTTAAGCTACATGAAGCAGGATCCACTGGACTTTGTGTAGATGCTTGTGAATAATGTTGTTGTATGTATCATCCTGGATCAAAGCTACACATTCTATAAGACTTCTATTAGTTTTGTTATTTTCTTTTATTGCCTTCCTCAATCTCAATATGTGTGCACTGTGTCAATGTAATTTTTTTAAATTTTATTTTAAACGAAAAAAAAAAACAATAAAATACAAATAAAACAAGGCAGTCAGAGACAGCAGACCTCCACCAAGTCTTTATATGTTGTCATATGAGGTGTTGACCCATCTGATGTCCGAAGGTGAAACGATGTGAATCAAATAAACGCCAGATTCTATCTTGTCTGAAACCTGAGATATTATCACTGATGTGTTTTAGCTGTTGACCTTTAGTGTGACCTTGACCCTTGACCTTCAATGCTCAAAATCTAATGGGTTCTTCCTTGACCCATTATCTATCATTCCTGAAAGTTTCATCTTAATCCATTCAGAACTTTCTGTGTAATCCTGCTGAAAGACAGACAACCAGACAAACAAATTTAATACCTTCTAAAAAGATAAAACAAAAATGTATCTGTTTTTTTTTAATTTAGTTTATCTGTTTTAACACTGAAAAACAAAAAATGCCTTGAAATTCAAGTGTAATTCTATTTTAAAGTGAAAATCAATTCACCTCTAGCTTTTCTTTTGTTTCTGAAAATAAAATCCAACTGCCAACAGATCCACAGACTGTTATCTCCACTGTTATTTTTCTATTTTTAAACATTTGTTCACCTTCCATCCTGTGGATTTCACCTTCGTTCATCAAACCCATGCCAGATTTTGAAAACCCTGTGGCTCAGATGCAACCCTAATCCATCACTGAGTCCTGTTTCCGACTTTTCCACTGGTGTTTTCGCTCCATCACCGGCGCCTGTGAAGTTGGAGATAAGAGGCTAAAAGAGCACGAGCGGCGTTACGGCTTTTCCTGCACAAAGGCCGAGGTGTCTGCAGTCATGGGGCGAATGAACGGGTCTTCCTTCAGAGGGAACAGTGACGCCTCCGCACACCCGCCCAAACATCACACTTGTCAATCTTCTTCTTTCATTCCCTGTCCCAGCAGGACAGCTGCAGATAACCAGTGCAGGTCATGCAGCTATATTTCATCCAGAGGTCAGAGTGGAACAGACACAGCTGTCCACAGGGAGAAGGACCGGAGCCTGTGGTGGTCAGTAATCAGGAGGAACCCCCCCCCCCCCCCTCAAACACACACACACACCACCCCTCCAGTGACTGAACAGAACCAGTCAGAACCTCCCACTGGTCGGAAACGTGGCATTAGGTAAGCAGGCTTATGCCGTCGGAAGCATCAGCTATGACTATATCCCCAATCCCCCAACGCGCCCAATCATTAATGATGTCATGACGTGAGGCACCCCCAGGTCATGACCTTTCATTTGCACTTGATTTGAAGTCAATTAGACAAATAGTTCCAGATATGTTAACCAGAATGTTTAGTCATTTTAATCTTTTCAGCGCCCACTTGTGGCCAATCTAGAAATGATAAATCATCCAAATTATCATCAGTTCTTCCCTCTCCATTATAGTCACTGTGGAATTTCAAAAACTAATATTTGTCAAGTTATCACGTTCAAGCGAAGGATATCTGGTGGATGGTGGTCTAACCAAAAACACAATATCCTCAAAACTCTGTTCGGTGAAATAATAATGATATGACGATGTGAGACTGTAAATGTGATGAAGCTAAAAATGTAATGAACTGTATTAAACTACAAACAGGAAAATATAAATGATAGATGGTAAACATATGTGTTATGACACAAAATAAGGACCTGAATGCATCATCATCATCATCATCATCACTTGTCTCTTTTCCATCATTTATCTGTGTTAAACTGCACCCACATTAATTAAATGTATTAAAACCAAAAGCGTGTTCTGTGTGTTCGTCCATTCAACCCAAGAGTGAATCTCATTCATTTATTTTTTGTGGTAGATGTCAATAGAAGCACAAGCAAAGTTACATACATATCTGTTGTTTTGAAACTAGAATGCTCGTTACACCTCTATCTATGACTACATTCATAAATGATGTGGTTTCCTGGTGTGTCCATGCATACACACTTATTTGGGTTCAATTTTTCTTCATCTCTTCTTCTAACATCCATCAACATCGAGTTTGTTTTGGTCATGTGACTTTAGTTGAACATAAAAGTCTGAATATTACAGTTTTGTGAAATAAACCAATTTAACTACAAAAAAGAACTGGGACAAGAATGAAGACTTTCGGTGAAAATGTTTTTCCTTTCAGCATAGTTTTGTTTGAATTATTTTCACGTCATTTGAATGGAAAAGGGGCGAGTGAGAAAAAGGACGGTAAGGGAACACCAACATGTTGGGCTGTAAAACAGACAGATTAACCCTCAGCATGATCAGGTCCACCTTCAAACATTTTTTTTAAACTGTTTTGGTCGTAAATGTCCACAGGTCAGTTGGAACATGTTTCCTCTTCATCTGTTTCATTTTGACTGTGAGTCCATTTACCTTCACACTAAAGCACTGACCAATATCTGATTTGTGCAGTTATCTGATTATTGATCATAAACCTATGTTTCATTATTTACCCCCCCCCCCCCCAATGGGGAGAGGGGTATTGTGTTTGAGTCCATTTGTCTGTCTGTCTGAAAGCAACTTTCCACAAAAACTACTGGACTAATTTTCAGGAAATTTCAGGAAAGTTGGAAGATTGTCCAAAAAAGGTCAAAGGTCACAGTCACCAAAAATGTGTTTCCACAATCATACGAAATAGGGCACATCAGGTAAAATGTGTGCAAGGGGGGCGGGGTTTGTTGTGCCAAGCACCATTTGTATTGGGAATGGGATCCCTCAGGGCTCTGTCTTAGACCCGATCATTTCTGTGTTTACATTCATGATTTTTCAGATGTAGATCTACAGATGGACACTGAATTTATTCACACTAATGCTCTGATCAGTATCTAAATATTATTACAGCGCCCCCATAAGGGGAGAGGGGTATTGTGTTTGAGTTGGTTTGTGTAGTTGTCTGTCTGTCTCTCTGTTATTTATAAGCAGCTTTACGCAAAAACTACTCAACCAATTTCCATGAAATTTTCAGCAAATGCGCAAGGTGGTTCAAAATAGATCCCATTACATTTTGGTGAATGTAGGTCAAAGGTCAAGGTCGCAGTCACCAAAAAATATGTTTTCACAATGACAAGAGATAGGGCAAGTCAAGTAGAATGTGTGCAATTCAATTCAAAATACTTTATTTATCCTGAATGGCAATTTAAGACAGTGTTGGAGTCAGCAGTGTCAATGTAAGTGCAAGTATAAAAGTATGAATGTGTGCAAGAGGGGCGGGGTTTGTTGTGCTGAGCATCACTTGTTGGTCATATAAACAGTCGAACCCGATCCCTTCCATCAGATAACAGCAGTAATCTTTTTTCTTAAAATCATTCAGCCCTAATTCTAAACTTTATTGAGACCAACACCAACAGCCAACATTTTTCTAAATTATCCATGAGACACTTAAGGGTTAAAGATGGCATGGATGGAAGGGGGCCACGCTCCAATGGTTTGAAACCATCCTCAATCACTGGGTCTGCATTGAGTTACACACGTCAATGACAGGAAAACATTTGAAAATAACTGATATCAACGATACAGACGAGTCAGTAAAAGGAAGAAAATAGTGAAGTAACAGGAGGAGAACAGACCCAACCCTAATACACAAAATAAACTGTTAAGTTGTAGTTCAGAGTGAAGCAGCTGAATGGACTGTATCTGTGGTGGGTGATGAACCGCCGTTGCCTCCACATGATTCACCTCCTCCTTCACATCAAGGTGGTTAAGAGTCCATAGAGTTCAGACCCGTGTTGTTGTTCAGTGTGTTCCAGTTCACAGTTGAAGTTCAACATCCTAAATCTCTGATTGATTTAGTCCAAACCTGTCAAACTTCACTTCCTCTCTTTATTTGTTTCTGTTTTTCCACCCATTTTGACCCTAAAAACCACAGTAAAACAAAACCACTGAAGAAAAAGAACACAAACACAGCCTTAAAACAGCTTTAATGAACTTAAAACAGATGCTGGAATCATGTCACAGAGGTTAAAGGGTTAAACCATAACCTTAACTCTAACCCATCCTACAGCGGATGTTCACCTGTCACTCATATAATACATGGTTGTTTCAAAACCTTCTAAATCTGCTCCATTATGCATCAGTTGTTGCAGCAAAAGACACTGAAAAGAAAGTAGTGACTAGTGATTGACCAATATGGGATATGGGTCAAATTTATTTTTTATTTTTTATTAGCCTTAGCTGATGACTAATTTTGAGCCAATACAGATCCTTCAAATGAAAACAAATGTTTAATTACAATTAGAAAACATAAATTGTGACAGAAAAACTAATAAATATGGCCAAACAAAAATGTGTTTTTTCCACCCTTTTCTTCTTTTCTCTCTCCTTTTTCTCTTTTATTCACCTTTTTGCCTTCTTTTCTTTTTAATCTCGCCCAACAGATTATTATCAAATAATCCTCATCCAATAGACACTCAACATGGCTGTCTGTCTGTGTGTCCGTAGAAACATATCATGCTATAACTCAATGAATACTTGAAATATCACCATGAAATTACATGGGCAGATACATATAGCTAATGCGCATCAGGTGCAATTATCAATTTGAGTAAAGGTCAAAGGTCAAGATCAGAATTAACTAAAAGGTCAAAATCCCATTATCGGTTATAACTCAAGAACGGAGGGTCACAGAACCTTCAGATTGGTACCAAACGATGTGGAATGAACACTTCAATAACTCTCATGTGTTATCACCTGAAAACCAATAGTTTTTGAGATGTCTGGAGGTCAAAGGTGACATATCGCAAAACTAACAGTTTGTGTCAAGCATAGACATATCACACTATAACTTAATCAATACTGAATACATTATTGGAATATTACATGCACTGACGCATACATACATATATAGAAATGATCAATATTGCAAAAGGTCAAAGGTCAAGGTCGCATTTAGCAGAAAGGTGAAAATCACATAATTGGCTATAATTCAAGAACGGGTTGTCATAGAAACTTGAGATTGGCACAAAATAGGGGCGAGATTAGGCATTCTCTGAATACTTGTTTCACTTTTTGTTACTTTTCCACCATTTTCTCTTATTTTTTTCCCTTTTTTCATTCTATTTTGTTCTATTTTCCCCCTTTTTTCTTCTTATTTTCTTTTTTTCCTTCACACACAAAAAAGAAAAGAACATATCGGCCACCACAACAGGCCGATAACAATACAAGAAAGAAATTGAAATATGGGTCCCATATATTGTCCCATAAGTAGCGCTACAGTGGAACTAATGAATACAAAGTGTGGGTTCCATAGTGTGTGTGTGTGTGTGTGTGTGTGTGTGTGTGTGTGTGTGTGGGGGGGGGGTTCTCATCTGTTCTCCATAGTTTAGGATTTAATGACTTATTGACAGTGAAGACGATAGCCTGGACGTTTGATTCCAGGTTTGATGGTTAACACCTGACAGACGCACCCGACATCCAGGGGGATTTGGCGTCCAATCAGACTCTGACATAAACCAGTGCTGGAGGTGAATATGATCACCTGAGTGGCGAGCGACGCCCTGTCAGAGTTTGTCTTGGCACTGTTGTTGGCTGGACATCTACTCTGCTTCTCATCAATCACTGACATTTCATTCTCTGTCCGGGAGATTGTGTCGAATCTCAAGTGGAGCGACACGGTCGAAAACCAAAGCTGACTGGAAAGCAACCGTGTGTGTCAACATCATCCAGATGATCAGTGTGGGGGAGGCAACAGTATTTATAGACATGAGGTCCAAGGTTCTGATCCAATGGACCTCAGTGTTCTGGTCCAACATGGTCCAGTGTCTGAGTCACTGCTTTGTCTGAAGTAACAGTAGAAAAAAGCCAAGGGAACAAACTGAAGGGAAAGCTATGTTATTCCAATGGTATACATTGGTATACCATTGGTATAGATATTGATATTGGGATAGATAGATAGATAGATAGATAGATAGATAGATAGATAGATAGATAGATAGATAGATAGATAGATAGATAGATAGATAGATAGATAGATAGATAGATAGATAGATAGATAGATAGATAGATAGATAGATAGATAGATAGATAGATAGATAGATAGATAGATAGATAGGTTGGGTGGATGGATGGATGGATGGATGGATGGATGGATGGATGGATGGATGGATGGATGGATGGATGGATGGATGGATGGAACGTAACATAAATACCCTTGTTAAATTAATCACCAAATACAGAAAACTGATCTGACCTTTGACCCCTTGTGTCTCCCCTTGTCCTTAAAGGGTTAATGAAGTTCATCAGTTCCACTCATTATCAGCTTTTCGAGGCACTGCTGCTGTCGTGTGTTTGTTTGTTTGTGTTAGCACCAGGTTTTCAGGTGTTAAATGCAGAGTCTTTGACCCTGGTCAGATGTGCTATGCCCCAGGTCAAAGGTCACCTGTCAACACATGTGACAGATTTATGGTTTTAACTCCTGAGAGTCACAAAGCTAGTGTTTTTATAGCAATGAGTGGAGAAAAACATTTTATCCTTCATTTGTTTAATGGTGTTAACTTGTATCAGTGGTTTGAATGAGTAGTAATTTAATGGAAGGTTACATTTATGTAAAAATAAATGTTATATCTATATCTGTTCACACTGATGCTTTTTGTATGTCGTGTTGTCTTATCTATCTGTTCATCATCACTGTGACTGAGCCATGCAATATTTTGTTTAATATATGTACTGTACAAACGGTGCATTTATAATATATTATAATTCTAATAACGTATAAATTATGTTAAAACTGGACAAATAATTATAAATCGGTAACACTTTATAATACCTACACACAATTGACTATGTATTAACCATTTATTACTCATTTATAAATGGTTATTCATTATGTATTAACCATTTGTTACCTATTTGTTAATGTCTTGTAAAGGTTCATACTAGTGTAAATGTAAAATTTTATTATTTTTAACCAACAGGTGCAGTGTTTACAACTGTTTCTTTATTTACCTGTAAAGCAGATGTACAAACACTGCACCTGTTGGTTAAAAATAATCTAATTTTACATTTATCTTTGGAAGACACTAGTATGAACCTTTACAAGACATTAACAAATAGGTAACAAATGGTTAATACATAATGAACAACCCATTTATAAATGGGTAATAAATGGCTAATACATAATTGAATTGTGTGTAGGTATTATAAAGTGTTACCTATAAATCTAATCAGAAAGAACAGAAATAAAACAATCAAGAGTCACAAACTAAATAAATAAGAGCAAAACATACTGAAAAATTAACAAAATTTGAGAAACAACAAATGGAGTTTAGTTCAGATATATGAGGGTATTCATGTATGTTACAAGTTTTATTGGTAAAGGATAATTTGTACATTTAATCTAATTTTACTTTTTTACATTTGAGCTTGTTATTATTTACAGGTTATTCTGACACTATTTGACTGGTTCTGATCCACTTCAGAACAGACTGTACTGAATGTGGAACCCAAACTTCATTAATTTTAACACCTTTCAGTGTTACCTTTCAGTAACTTCCTCCCGTGGGTCGGATGGGACTGTTTGGTGAGCCAGTTTTGTTATGTTATGTAATGTAATGTTATATTATGTTATGTTACGTTTGACCCTGTGGTCTAAAGTGTCCCATCACCTCTGTCGGCTCAGCAGTAACACTGGAGGATTTCCCTACAGTAAATGCTGAACAGTGAGCGTCCACAAACACAGTCTGATAACATCAATGCAGTAGAAACGGGTTAGGACCGCGCCATAAAACACCACCCGTGGGTCGATTCTTCTCCGATAACAACTGTCCCACATGTCCCACATCATCCTCTGATTAAAACCATGGCTCAGTCAAAATTCATGTTGAGTTTATGTTCCTCCAGGAAACAGTTAAAACCTTTGGTCCAAATCCCCCCCGAACCGCAGAACAAAAAGCTGCTGGAGTTTTATTGTCTGATTAGAAACAGGACTCGGTAACAGAAGGATCTAGTGTCACACATAGAGTCCAATAAGTCCTTACTGTTTGTGTTCCTGCAGGGATCGATTAGGCTGTGATGTCATGATGATGCAGATGTGTCGCCAGCGGTGACGCCTTCAGTCACCGTTCACACCAGGAGCGTCTATGTGATGGATTTGGACAGAGACTCATGGACTCTGTTGTGGACTCAGGCAGACTTGTGGACTCATACAGAGACTGGTGGACTTGGACAGACTTGTGGACTCAAAAAGAGCCTTGTGGACTGTGACAGACCTGGCGCCTTGGACAGCTTTGTGGACTCGGACAGACTTGTGGATTCATACAGGGACTCAGGGACTCAGACAGAGTTGTGGAGTCATAAAGAAACTTGTAGACTCGGATAAACTTGTGGACTCATACAGAGAGTTATGGACTTGGATAGAGACTCATGTATTCATGACACATACTGGTGGACTTGGACAGACTTGTGGACTGTGACTGACTTGGTACCTTGGACAGCTTTGTGGACTCGGACAGACTTGTGGATTCATACAGAGACTCATAGACTCAGACAGAGTTGTGGACTAATATAGACACTTGTGGACTCATATAGACACTTGTGGACTCAGGTAGACTCGTGGATTCATACAGGGACTCGTGGACATGGATAGACTTGTGTCAGTACTGGTACTATTGGTGATTTCCGATGCTCTTGCCCTGGTTTTCCTTGTGTTCCAGTTTTCCCTCCTTGTGTTACTCCTTCCTGTGGCTCCATCCTCCTCCTCCCCCTCCTCCTCCCCCTCCTCCTCCCCCTCCCTCCCTCCTCTGCCTCTTTTTCTAACTTCACAGAGGGGATAACTCCGACCCCAAACACTGCAGAGTTAAAACAAACCCATTTTACCACAGCAAAAATAAACCACTTTCTCCCGTTCTCTAACTCCGTCTGTTCTTGTCTTTCTACTTCTCTTTTTCTCTACCCCCCTCCCCCTAAACCCCTCCCCCTCCATTTAGCCACAGTGAAAACAAACTCCTGGGTCTGTATTTATTTTGTGTAGAAGGACCTGACCACCACAGTGTTTCCTCTGGGCCGTGTCGACCTTAACCTGCTTAATTTCTTTGTTAAACTGCTTAATGTGGAGCCTCACGCGTCTCATTGACCACATGTGAAGCATTAGGGAACTAGAACTCACACCGCACTTTATTTCACATTTAAAAGACCTGTTTCAGTGTGCACGGGTGATGATGCATTGGTTCTTGTCAAATGTCTGTGAGGTCAGAACTGAAACTGAGCAGCTTTTTCCTCTATTCCTGAAAAGTCGACACATTACAGATGCCAGGAAGTTGGTGGACGTGGACGCGACTGAACCTGAGCTGGTCCGGCTGAGTTGGAGCTGCTTTACAATAATCAGAGTTTTGCACGTGGGGGTGTTTTTGCCAAACATGAGCGGGGGTTTCAACGAGTGCTAAAGAGCCCAAGTCCCAGGACACACCAAACAACTCTGCAGTTGCTATGGTTACCACAGCCAAATGTTTTCTGTCCAAATATAATTGATGAGTCCCACTAACATATTTACAATAAAATTATGGGATAAAGGTCCTGTTTATAGACATCTCATTATTACCAAAAAGATCTGACATGATTATGAAGGATGGACCGACAATGCCTCAGGTCTTAGAATCGAACTGACGCCAACGATTCGACTGAAATGACGCTTCTATTCTAAGAACTAGAGGAAACATTCACAGCTGTTTATACTACAAGAGAAACTAATGGCATAAAAGTCCATCAGCTGCTTTTCTCTTTCAGATTGCCTTAAGACTCCAAGTAGACTTCGATCAATTGAAGGGGGTTTTTTTTGTTTTGTTTTTTTTACCTGAAAACAGTTTGAATCTAATGAGTTTAAGCACCACTTCTTCCACTTTACTTGTCACGGCTGAAGCGACATCAAAGTGTCACAGCTTTGTGCTACAATATTCGTCCAATAAACAAAGGCAACAATATTTAAATTCAGATTTAATTGAGAAGATGAAATGGTATTACATCCCGGCTTAGGGGTTACCAGGATATACATAAACGTACTCATACTTATCTCCCAAATCTCAATGACAAAAGCCAGCACCAAAAATCACAATTCAATATATTTATTTTACAACTTAATGAGGATAGGGGAGTGCTCAAAACAACAAACACATATTAACTTCCAGAATTAAAACTCTTATGTTTTAAATTAATGGTTAAAATAAAATACAATGCTAACTTAAACTCCCTGGACCATAAACAGGAGGAAACAAAAAGAGTCACTCACCTCTATCAAAATATTACGATCTGTCTTAGGGCTCAAACATAATCGACGCTTTGCTATACATACATGTTCGCAAGGCTACGCATAGCTGCCATTATGCGGTGATGCTTAGGAAAACATGTCCTCTCAACTTTTGATACACGATGCGCCAATCCGCACAATACCTTGTGTTGTCGATGGGGGCGATACTGCAAATATTTTAATTTTTTTCATGTATTTGTTATTTTCATAAAAGAAGAATTCCAAAAATGGCTGGACAAAAGGAGAAGCTGAGTGAAGTGATGAGACAATAACGTCATTTGTATGGCAGTACGTCGCAATTGCACAGTAATAAAAATGTCTCTCCTCATCTATGCCTAGCATTGGCCGCACCAGAAAAACAAACTCTCCATCCAGGTCTCTGGAGATGTTCAAAGGGCGAACATACCAACGCTGTTTATGCTGCTGTTTTTTCTTCCACATTGATATAAAAGTAGCAATAGAATGCACTCCTCTTCAGTCGTCATTTTGACTGATGTCACCCGCAATGTCACTTGCAATGACAACCCGCAAAAGTCATAGTTGATTTTGCTACCACCTACAGCCTGAGTGGTGAATTGCAGTCGATGCACAGCCCGCGGTGCTTGCGTCAACGTCATTCACGTCATTTGCGCATTGTTTGTGTTGCTTGCATCAAGTATAAATCCAGCCTTCCAGTCATTACATCATTATTTCATTATTATTGCTATGTTCTCCATTGTTATTGAATGAAAAAAAAACAGTTAAAATAAAAATTGTTGTGGTATTGGCCCCCAAAAAATACATATCGGTCGATCACTAGAAATGGGTCATTGCAATTTGTTGAGATGAAGGACTGAACGTCAGAAATTAATTGGGAAGTGCGTTTGTATGTTACCACCATTTCAGTGAAGAGGATAACCAGGGAAACTGTAATGATCGCCTCTGTGTATAATATTACTTTAAATACTTTTATTATGGTAAGGCATACCAATGTGAGCGCATAACCTGTTCACCTTGGGAGGAGACACGAGTATCTAACTGTATGTGACACTGCTTTTGTTTTATGACTTTGTACTCTCAATACTTTTACTTTTTCCTCACAAAATTGTGCTTATGGAACATGTGAAGAATGTCTGAACTTTCCTGCAAACATTAAATGAGTCAATATGTTCAAGTCTTGTAACATGCTAAGGCACTCCTGACCACTACACAGCATCAGTGGGATCATGAAGGGAATCAGAGTTAGAAAGAGGAAAAGGCCATCACAATTTACTTGGAATAATTAAGGGGGACGAAACCCATAACTGCACATATGACCTCCGTGTTTGTTTTTGTATCTGATTATCCCCACCCCCAACTTCTCTGTTCAACGCTAGCCCAGTTTGTCGCATTTGTCATATTTTGTTCCACTAGCATAAAGTTCAATGACAATGCTATCCGACCCAAATGAAAAAAAAAGTTTGTATTTGATTTGAATCAAATAAGTGGACCGAAGGACGTTTGTTACGTTTCATTTGCTTTTTTTCAATGGCAAAACCTGCCCAACCCTAGGAATCTGGTTCCATCCATAGAGTTACAACACTTCAAATTCATATATTTACTCATATATTTAAAACAATGTACCTGTCATGACCTTTCCCCCCATTTCAGATTACCTTCACCTACACTGTACAGCTGCAAGTTTGCTCTAATCAGCAAACTATGTAAGCCCTGAATCTTGCAGTCAGTGGTGCGGGACCATTTAGTACTGTCACCAGTATAATCCAGCTATCTATGGAGAGAAATTTGGTTCTTCATAAATCAATCAAAAAGAATGCATTTGCAATTATAAAGAATAGATTTGTGATTAAAAAAATAATTTGATTTGGGAGCAAAAAACAAGCTAATTTTGCTTATAAATCAGTCCTCTTTGCTTGTGAATTAAACACTTTTGTTTGAATTCAAAAGTTTTGATTGTGAATCTAACTGCAATTAATGGGATTATTAATTTAGCTCCAAGCAATATAACATGAGGGTGAACTGGTTTAACATGAAAGCTGGAGTCAGGATAAACCCACCAATAGAAACATCCATCAGCGTAGGCCCCGCCCATTAAGTACAGTTAGATTCACAAGTAAAGGTTTTGAAGTTGCTAACAAAGAGGAGTGATTTTCAAAAAAATCTTTGGAAGTTTTTAACTAACGAGCAAAAAAGACTGATTTCTGAAATCAGTCCAGTCTGAAATTTTAAAATGAGCTTGTTTTCTTGACTGCAACTTACTTTTTACTCTCAAATGTCTTTTTTTGGTTGCAAATCTATTGCTTTTAATTGCAAATTCATTTTTTTGATTGACATATAAAGAAACAAATGTCTCTCCACAGACATCTTATCACTCTCTACTCTCCATAAACCAGACATTCATTCATCACCACAGACTCTGGCTGATCTACCCCAGGTTTTGTTTCTTTTTGGGTTTTTTATTCACTTGTTCTTTCCTCGTTTTGTTATTTTTGTGAAATAAATCTGCTCTCCCTTCAAGATTAATCATTTGACTCCTTTCATTACAACCCCTCATGACATTATCAACTTTAATGTTAACTTTTTTTCAGGTAAAATCGCATTAGGGCTGTGAAATTATTAAAATTTGTAATCAGAATAATTACAGGGTTTCTTTGGATTAATTTGGATTAATCATGATCAAAACACTGTTCTCTCCAGAGTTTTTGCACAATATACACAAAAGTATACTAAAAAAAAAAAAATGTGGAGGAAAAAAAAAAATCCTAAAATCTACTAAAATTCTCCTCAAAAATATAAACTAAAAGTGCTGAAATATTCAAAATATAAGAAAAAAAAGTGAAAAAAAACCGCCAAAAATGTGATAAAATATCCAAAAAAAGCAAAAATATGAATATATATGCATTTAACATGTTTATTCAACACCTTCAACAGTTTCAACAAAACAACATGAAATGAAAAAAACTGTAAACAACTGTTCCATTAAACTCAATTTTTTTTTTTTTATCAGATTAATAATGATGATAAATTAATCCGCATTAATGCATTAATTTTGACAGCCCTAAAACACATATTGCATTACCCAGGGTGACATTTATGACGTTAACATCAACAACTCTTTTATGATGTGTTACAGCAGGAAACATGAACACAAGCTAGGTCTATGCAGTCATCTGTAACTGCTAAAGGTATATCCCAGAAGCATAATGCTTCCAGTCACCCATCACCTATTCATAAAACCTATATATTAAATCATAGACCACGGAAGCGGGGGGGCCACCCAACCCATGCTATTATAATGTAATCGATCGAGTGTTTCCTAAAGAAATATTTTGACGTAACATACGTCATGCTTGAAAGTTCCAAAATGTAACAGCGCAGGGCTGAAAATCCCGCCGAGGAAGTGATTTTGGATTTACTATTGGTAGCATGGCGTGCTGCCCCACTCTCACTCTTATCTCTCTCACACACTCTATATATACACACACTCTTGCGCGCAACTCTGATGAAACAGTAAACATATTTCCTCTGACCGAGCTCCAAAAACTTGCTTGTGCATTTTATTCTGCGCAGTTTTGTGCTGGCTGACATGACTGGTGGCATTATGTGTGTGTCCGTGTATTCTTGTAGTGGAGTCTATAGCCTCGGCTACGCATCATGAAACCCCCGCCCTTGCGATTGTGGCCCCCCCTTGTTCAAACACGTTCCGCGGTCTATGTATTAAATACAAAATATAAAAGAATGCGTTTATGTTCCTGACCTACAGCATGAGCACACTGAGTTTGGTGGCAGTCAATCCACCTGGTCAAAAGTTACAGGCCAGACAAAATTCAGCCATCTTGAAATTGTCAGCCTCCAACACCCAAGGAGTGCATGTGCCTGTCCTAGAGCATTAGCACACCGAATTTGGTGGCAATCCATCACCGTTCTGGTCCGTTCAAAAGTTATGGACCAGACAAAATTTGGCCATCTTGAAAGTTGGCCATCTTGAACTTTTTGACCTCCAAAATTTAATTAGTTCAGATACCTATCCTAGAGTTTTAGCACACCAAATTTGGGACAAATCCATCCCAATCTGATAATTGATCAAAAGTTACAGCGCTAACACAAAAGATCTTATACTGTATGCAGTGGCGGCGGTAGCGGCAGTGGTTGCGGCGCACAAATCTGATTCCATCATTGGGCATTAAATGCGCCACAAAAAATAAACTTTATATGATCCTGTAGAGCCCCATGAATACACATATGGATTATATTTCTTGTATTTTTTCTTGACAGTTTTTGTTTTTTATTGTTGTGTTTTGTTTTGTTTTTAACTTAATATTTGAATCCAGTCCTTTTGAACAGATACTGGTTATTAAACTGTGCTGAATAAATAAATAAATAAATACAGTCCAGAGTCTGACATAACTACAGACAAACACCAAGACCGTAACTTAATATGACAAATCCTAGTCTCGCATCAACTGAACCTTTTCAACCGGAGCCACATCAAATACATTCATATCAAACAACAGCTCCCATGATGCCTTGCTGTTTTCTAACATCATGTGCTGGTCTTTGGTTGTTGATGCATCTGGTCACAGCATCTGTTGTATCTGGGTGTTCCTCTTAACCCGGTCCCTAAAGGGGGGACAGAGGGACTTTACATTCAAACCAGATGGAGACAAATGTTATGAAGCAGGTTTGAAAGCACTTTGGGTCCATTTGAAAATAAATATTTACTAGGATTAAGACAAACTCAGATAAAACACATTTTTATTTGACATGCTCATACATAAATCTGTATGTAACACAGACAAAAGGACACACTGCTAGTTTTTTTTTTTTTTTTTTTTTTAAATATCTATTCTCTCATGGGTCCATTTTGGGAATTGAAGTAAATATTCAAGGCAGAGTGTTTCACGAAAACGGTCACTGTTGCAAAATCATTCACAATTTATGTTTGTTTGGGCAGGTTCTGCATGTGGACACATTGGGTTCCACACCAAACCTGGAATGAGACGGAAAATGATGAAAAATACATATATGTGGATTAGAAAAACCACTAGGACACAGTGTCTTTATTCAGAGTCTATTGTCATGATTCCACTGGTACCAGATTGGCTCAGCTTGGCTCAACTTGACTCAACTTGGTATTCCTGGGGAGCGTTTCCATTAGAGGATAAGACTGATTTTACAGTACCTGGAAGTCATACAGTAGCAGTGTGGCGGGTACTTCAATGTCGTCTGCTCAGGGAATTATTGATAAACTCATTCACCGAATGTTGTCTCATCTGAATTTTTACATTGACCACCAAAGACTGAATCTCCTGGACTGACCAAGGTGTAGTATTATGAGCTGTCATCATTAGTGTACCCATATATTTGCTGTCAACTTCCACATCTGTATTTTGTAAATCGGTGTGTCACAGAGACAACTGTCTGACCTATCAGTGTCTGCAGGGTTTGTACAGTACATCACCTTTTAGTATCATTTGGAACAGGGCTGCCAAATCCTGATCCTCAACTACTACTATCCTGCATGTTTTAGATGTTTCCCTCTTCCAACACACCTGACGGTCATTATCAGGGTTCTGCAGAGGTTCATCGTTTGAAACAGGTGTGTTGGAAGGAGGATACATGTAAAACATGCAGGATAGTAGCTCTGGAGGACCAGGATTGGGCACCCCTGATTTGGAACCTCACCAGAGGAAATACTAGGTACCTACTGTAGTACTACAATTCGGTAATTCCAGCTCTAAAGAGTGAAAATCCTGCCATGTATTTGTTCCAACCATTCATTGAATCAGCCCGTTTTGATGAGCATAATAGATGGATATTTAATGGAATCACCTGTACAAAATGAACAGGAAGAACCAATATATGGCAGGACTTTTACTCTTTGGAGCTGTGATTACCCACCTCTGCCCAGTACTGGGTAGCAGGTGCAAGGTCCTTTTTTGTAATGGAAACACCAGTGGAAACGCAACATATATAACATAATTTACAGCCATGTTTTCACATCTAATCTACTGACATCTATGTAACTTTAACTGTCCATACTTGTATCCTATTTTTACACCCAATATTTGATTACACTGGTCTACAAGTAAAATGCTTCTAGAATAAAAACTAATGAAATGTTACCACATGTGTGTTACTGATAAAGAAAACTCAAGTTTTAAATGCTGGTTGGCTCAAATTTCCAAGATAAGTCTGGGGTCAAAATGTGAAATTCTTAGTATTAACAAGAGAATAGGTTTTATTCCAAAATGATATTGCCAGCTCTACTTCAAAACACTGTCTGCACATCATGATCCAATATTTACAAATCCATTGTATACATGTACATAAACCACCATATATATTAAAAACATGAGGTAACCAGCACTTTTGTCCTTTGCTTTCTGATGCATCTTAATAAAGTATGTAAGATCTGGCACATTTAATGTCTGAAGCAAATACTTTCTACAGACAATTCTAGACCAGTGTAATAAATACATGAATAGTTAAGGAGGGGGGGGGGGGGGGGGGGTCAGCGCAGGAGGGTCATCGGTATGATGTGCCAGATACTGAATAAACCCAGTTTGAGCTAACTGTCTGTTGGTAGTCAGTCTGTAGGAGGTCCAGGCCTCCTACACATGTGAGTGTTTGTAACCTTCAGTCATTTATCAGCTCTTTAAAGGTCCAACTTTTCATCTGCTCCTGCTCTCATCTTCCATTGTCCTCATATCTGACCTCTCATATCTGTTTCTCCACGCCTCTTTGGGTTCTGCCAGTTCTTGTCTGTTCCAGATTCACTATTATTTCATCATCATCATCATCATCATCATATACATGAGGCACCAAACATTGTTCCCTGCAGCGTCAGCTGTGGAAGCGGACAGACTACCTTTTGTCTCAGAAAATCACTCCCAGGTTGTTTCCAGTTTGTTGGCCAGGTCTGTATTTGGGTGATAAACAACGCTGTCTCCTCTTCCTCTATTTCCCAGAATCCCCTTGACTTCGAGCTGGTTCTTACTGAATGAATAATTAATCACTTCTTCTTCTTCCCTCTTTGGAGGTAACATACACACTTGACTGTAAGAACAGCTTGTGTCAGAGTTAAATGGGACTTTTCTCACCGATCAGTGTTTTATTTCTCCTAAGTGTTTGTTTTCTCGGCTCCGTGGACGTATCCTTAACAAATTCATCTACGAACACTTCCATTGTTCCTCAGATGACAGTAGTGGGAACGGCCTGAATCTGCCACATTGACTTTTCATCAAATCAATATGTTCTTTACACTTGGTGTTGTGAAAGGCTTTTATTCTTTTAAGGACACTGACCTTCACACAAGTAGGACAGAATGGTTAGATGTTCATGCCTGTACTGACAGATTGTTCCGTCAGATGCTGAAGGGCTCGGGTTCTGTACGTCGGATGGATGTGTATTTATGCACATGCACGTCCACTCACTTCCAAGAAACCTGCACAGAGGCTTTATTCTTCTGTTGGAGACTTTAAGTGGAGATAGTGGGTCTGTGGTGTGTCACTGCACTGATCAAATGAGGAACACATGAGGAACCGAACCCCCCTACACACTCATGTACCCCCCCCCCCCTCCCCCAACCTCTGAACGCTGGTAGACAACCAGCCTGGCAACATCTGGCCATGCATCCTTTACAGCGCCTTCAGCTCAGAGAAAGACTGTATTGTTTTGAGGCAATTACACCAATACACACAAACATCCTGCAGTTTAGTGTGTGTGTGTGTGTGTGTGTGTGTGTGTGTGTGTGTATATGAACAGAGGTGGGAATGGAGGGTGAACGGACACATGCATTTTCATCATCCATGTCAAATACTTACACATGTGAACTGAATGACTTAAAGAATGAAAAATTAAAACAGAAACAGAAGAATAACATCAGCTGCTTCAGTCATTTGATGGATTTAACCCATAAAAACCCAAACATCTACCACCTTTAACCTAAACCATCTACTAATCGAAACTGTTTAAACCCTGTTTATGCACTAATCCTATCAATACATGTTAATAACTGGTGTAAATGCAGTTCTTCATCTTTTCATGGTCATCAGATATCACCATATTTGGACGTTCAGAGGCTCCGTAGTTACCTCTTCACCATCATCTTCTACAACATTGGTCACTTTTACACAGACAGATGAGACTGTGATCCCACTTTTTGTCATAGCTGCATTTTGGGAATTAAAATAATAACACTGGTTTACAAGAAAAATGTAATGACATTTGACCACATGTGTGTTAGTGATAAAGAAAACTCAAGTCTTAAATGCTGGTTGGCTCAAGTTTCCAAGATAAGTCTGAGGTCAAAATGTGAAATTCTTAGAATGAACAAGAGAATAGATTTTTGTCCAAATGAATATTGGTCTTCGATCTACCAGAAAATCATGCTGTTGGACAATCATTAGTCATTAATTTTTGTTGAACTTTGCAGGTTCTGCATGTAACTTGAATGGACACAATAGTTCCCACTCCAAATCTGGAATGAGATGTAGACTGAAGCACGAGTGTAAATGCTAATGCTGAACTAACATTGGAGAATCAATGCAAATATACGTTTGGCTGCAAAGTTCAGTTAATTTGAAGAAAATAATAATTGGTTTTGAGGCTTGAAAATTGTAACATTAGCAACAAAACCATATAATTGCTGTAGGGTTTGGGTCATAACTTAGATACAAATTTGGTTACATCCTGAAAAATGTGCATTTTTTCCCCTAATTTTTGTTCATATTTGGAGCCTATTTTTGGAGCCAAAATCTGATTATAAATCATTATTTACGGGATGGATCAGAGCAAGAGGATGATTTTACTGTATTTATGCAAGGTTATTATTAGGTCCATCAAGTATGTTTACATTTACCTTTTATTATCTAGTGTAAAAAGATTTGACAGATACTAAAATAGATCACACACCATCCCATGGGCCAGAGCGGAGCCTTTCGTGGGCCATATTTGATCCCACAGACCGCATGTTTGACACCTGTGCTCTAATGAGTCTGTGCTTCTACGTGTACACAGTACCTGTCGTCTTGACGACGGTGACCCACGGCTGCCTCATGACATCATTGTTGCTCTAATTAGGTTGCTGGGGAAAATCCCCTGCCTCTGAGCCCAAACATTCAGACCACCACGCTCAGCTGTCCTTCTAGGAAACACTGTTTGGGTGGAAACTCTCTCTCACACACACACACACACACACAGTCATCTGCATGTGCACCATCGCTAACATGACAGTGTACATGCAGACAGGACCCAGTTTGCACGCAGATTAACTCTGTTTGTTCATTTAGCAGAACGTGTGTAAACCTATGTCATATTATGCGCATGCAGTTGCAGATCGGTGTTTGTTGGAACTGAAACCTGCATGTGTAGAAGAACAGCTGTGAGCGGCCCATGCCAAACAACACAGCCGTCTTTTCTACGAAAACCAGATAAGATCCAACCTCTGCTGTTGTACACGCTTCAAGTATTAAACATGACATCCACAGATCTTTAACCCATTCACACCCAAAGCAAATGAGTTCACAAATTAAATATTGGTCTAATTATCATCTATTCAGTTATTTATTTATTCAATTTATTATAATTTTATCCTCTACATTTTTGCAGGGTAAAGCATGTATTTTCTTTTACTTAATTTATCAATCATGTAGACAGTCATTAAATGGCTATTTTTTATCAAAACAAAAACAGAATTGAATAGTGTCTTTTTCATTCCAATCTGTCATGAACTGAACATAAATAGAGTGTTCATGAGTTTATTATGTTTTCTTCAATTTTGTTAATTTTGTGGCTTATTTTTTGTGGTTGTTTTATTTATTTTCTTAATTTTCTTAATTACTTTGGCTACTTTTGTTAATTTTCTTGTTATTTATTATTCCTGTTATTATTTTATTCAGTTTCTGCTTTGTTTTTTTTCATGTTGCTTATAGTTTTTGTAATTTTTTAATGTATTTTATAAATTTTTATTGTATATATTTTAGCTGTTTTTGTCCAGTTTCTCATTAATTAATTCCAGTCATTATTAGCTATTAGAATAAATTTTTTTCTCATTTTAATTCCTATTTTATATAACATAAAATACAAAATAAAATAAAAAAGGGGTGTGTCCTTCCACTGTCATTGATCCAACTCCATGGGTTTTTACTAGTGAATCAATGTCGTAAATGATGACGGTGTTTCCACGGTAATTATGGAGCGTCTGAACGTCCAAATGGGTCACATCTGATGACCATGACACAAAACATGTTCAGTTTGATTTGATCCTTTTGTAGTCTTTTACCGTCTCCACTGGTTCATCATAAAAGCTGTTAAAAGTATTTCACCCACAAACACAAACACAGTCTGAACCAGTGGATGAAAGTCTTCCAGCAGCTGTCACCCATTAGGACGCAGACAATATGTGTTTAATAGACTCAACTTTTCAAACATGGTACAAATGAAGATTTATTCTGCAGATGAGTGGAAAACGGTTCTGGGAAGCAACGGGCGGCAAACAGAACTGACAGAAGAATATGAGCCGGAGTGTGGATGCATGCGGTGCTGGTTCTGCTGGTTCTGAAGTGTTTGTGTGTTTGTGTACATACATGTGCTCCTGCTGCTCCTGCTATGATGCCAAACGGCCCTGGTCGGTATGACCCGGTGGGAATATGGGTTCAGACCCGCTGAGTCCAACTGGAACCAGAGCCAGAGAAAACAGGGGAGTAGCCTCACAATGCACCAGGGCGTGACTCCAGCAGGGTGTGGACCAGCGATTAATGTGAAACTGAGGAGGAGGAGGAGGAGGAGGGAGGTAGAAGAGGAGGGGAAGGGGTAGAAGAAGAGGTAGAAGAGTAGGAGGAGGAGGGGAGCAGAAGATGAGGTAGAAGAATAGGAGTAGGAGGAGGAGGGGGAGGGGGAGTGGAAGAGAAGAGGAGGGGAAGGGGTAGAAGAAGAGGTAGAAGAGGAGGAGGAGGGGGAAAGGAGGGAGGTAGAAGAGGAGGGGAAGGAGTAGAAGACTAGGTAGAAGAGTAGGAGGAGGAGGAGGAGGAAGAAGAGGAGGAGGAAGAGGAGGAGGAAGAGGAGCAGGAGGAGGAAGAAGAGGAGGAGGAAGAAGAGGAGGAGGAAGAGGAGCAGGAGGAGGAGGAGGAGGAGGAGGAGGAAGAGGAGGAGGAATGCTCATAGAACCTTCCTGGTGAAACGTTCCCTGGTTCCTCTTTACCTTCATTCACATCAACTGCAGAAACACCAGACAAATGAACCCAGTCATCAGTGAGAACCAGTGTCTGTGACAGTCATTGATCGCTGCCGATTTTTTAGGGCCTTGGCTGCTAACCAATACAAGTTGCTGAAATTTCTAAGTCGATATTTGGAGCCGATACTGATTTATTTATTTTTTTCGTCAAATGATAACAAGTGTACTGTAACAAAATTGTGTTTTTTTTAAAAGAAATATTCATTGAACTAAAACTAAAACAGTGGTACCTCAACTTACAAAAGACCCAGCTAACGAATAATCCATAACATAAAACATAATGAGTGGATGTGCATGAGTCTGTTTATTCTCAGGGTGTTTGAAGACCAAACATCGGCCTGTGTTCCATTGGTTCAGTCCTTGAATGAGATGTTCCTGTTTTCACCGACAGTTGGACATGAACAGATTGAAGAGTTCAGATTAATACGAGGAGTCAAATACCAGATGGACTGTTGGAACACTTTACTTCTAGAGTGGTTATTCCAACAGGAAGTACTTTTGAAGATCTGTTGGAATGTGTTTGTGACACATTTTTACATTTGTCAGAGAAGCTTTGGTCCTGTTTTGTGTGGGCGGAGCCTCAGCCAACTCCATCTGCTCCAGTCTGTTTGTTCGTCAGTGCGCCGTTCCCAGAAACCCTTCGTCATTTGCCTCCCAGAGAGATGGATGAGGCTGAGCAAGAGGATGAGGATGAGGATGAGGAAGAGGATGGCACTGGATGGATCAGTCCTTCTACATACTCTTATTAAAAAAAAAAAAAAAAAAAAAAAAAAAAACATCCAGATGACTGAAGCATTCCTACAGCCTGAATCTGAGGAGGTTTGGACCACCATGGACTGACACATTCAACTGTGGGAAAGTGAAACGTATTAACCCTTAAAGACCCAAATGTCCTCCTTTAACCCATTTAATACTTATTGATCCATTAATCCCAGCAATCCATGTCAATATTTAGCAAAAATACAGTTTTTCATCTTTTCATGGTCATCATATATTGACCTATTTGGACGTTGAGAGGCTCCGTAGTTACCGTGGAAACACCATCATCTTCTACAACCCATGGAGTTGGATCAATGACAGTGAGTAGACACATTGGTTTGATAGACTGGACTGAAAAAAAAACACGTTTTTGATACAATAACCTTTGGATTTAATTTGACCTTTAATGAGGGGTGTCCAAATCCAGTCCTCAAGGGCCGGTGTCCTACATGTTTTAGATATTTCCCTCTTCGACATGATTCAGTTTTACCCTTTAACTCCTTAAACTTTAGCAGTTCCACAGTAAAAATAATTACAATAAGCAACACAATGGCCAGAGTCATCAATAAAATGAACAATAATGAATAATTCACCGACAAAATAATTAGTAACATGAACAAAGACACAAAGTTTTTCTACAATTTGTTGCTCATTGTTGATTTTTTTCTTCATTCTACTTTTTATTTGATTATTTTTTCTTTAATTTTGCTCCATTTGTGTCTTACTTTCTTCATGTTACTAATTATTTTGTCAGTTTATTATTCATTTTTGCTCATTTGTTTGCTTATTTTAATTATTTTTTACTGTGGAACTGCTAAAGTTTCAAGAGTTAAAGGGTTAAATTGAATCATGTGGAAGAGGGAAATATCTAAAACATGTAGGACACTGGCCCTCAAGGACTGGATTTGGACATCCCTGATCTACATGATCATTGCATTAAATACATTATTTAATATTAGAATACATTTTGATGAATCACATGAGAAAAGTTTTTTGGAAGTCATACTGTAGCAGTGGGTTGGTTACGGTTTAACCAAAGAAAATTAATAAATATAAGTCAACGTTGAGTATAAGGCATCGATGCATTAAAAATAAAACTGAACAGAACTGAAAAGTGTGAGCGAAATCTCACCAAGTTTTACCAGTGAATAACAACCACTGCCATAGAGCTGTTGTGTAACTGATTTACACTCTTCACCACAACTCCAATCATTCTAAAAGTACACTTAAATCATTTCACTGGTTGGACAGAATAGTTCTCTTTCTCAACCAGGGCTTCATGAATTCGAGTCTGAAGACATGATTTATAGCCGGAGTTCAACTGAAAACACTGGATCACATCAAAAAGTGTCCCTGTGTATTAGGTTCAAAAGTTTCAAATGAAATGAATGTTGTCCTGATGGTCATATGTTTGTGTTTGTCTGAGCCTTTAACCCCTGATGGAAAATAGAAATAACAAAATATAAAACAGTCTGAATATAATGTCTATCAGGGGTCTCAAACTCTGGTCCTCGAGGGCCAGTGTCCTGCATGTTTTTGATATTTCTCTCTTCCCCATGATTCAGTTTAACCCTTTAACTCCAGAGACTTTAACAGTTCCACATAAAAAAAAATATTACACTAAGCAACAAAATTAACAAAAAAAACTGCCAAAGTCATCAATAAAATGAACAAAAATGAAGAATAAACCAACAAAATAATTTGTAACATGAACAAAGTAAGACAAAAATGGAGCAAAATTAAAGGAAAAATATATAAATAAAAACAAAATGTGAAAAATTTCAACAAAATGAACCAGTAGTACAAATAAATATTTGCAAAATTATAAGTAACATGGAAAAAATTAACAAAAAAAGAGAACTATCACTGAAATTTGGTCCCAGCAGTTTTAATTTTGCCTTTTTTTTTAATTAGTTGCATTTTGACTCAGTAAAAACAGTAAAAAAAAATAAGGAAAACAAATACTTTTTTAAAGTAAACCATACATTCAGAATACATCAGTTCTGACACTTAAGAGTTAATAATCATCTCATCATTCTCTGCAGAACCTGTTAAAGAGGTAATGAATTTGAGGTGTAATAGAAGAAGGAATTATTTAATAATTCCTTTTTTTTTTTTGCAAATTTTTCCATATGTGAACATTATGTGGAACTGCTAAAGTCTCAGGAGTTAAAGGGTTAAACACCGGACACAGGCCCTCGAGGACCGGAGTTTGAGACCCCTGATGTACATGAAAATATGCAAAACCAAACCTGTGGAGATATGACTGTATTCAAATGGTCTGATATTTAACAGAATGTGAGATAATAATATGTTGAGCTGTTCTTTCCAAACTACTACCTGTCTGGATGATGGCTGAATGAAACCCTTTAAATTCTGTTCTCAAATGATAACACATGTACTGTAAGAAAAAAGTTTTTTTTGTTGTTTTTTTTTAAAGAAACATTCATTGAACTAAAAATAATACAGTGGTACCCCCAACTTACGAAGGACCCAGCTAACGAATAATCCAAATAACAAAAAAAAAAACATACATTTTTTTGTCTCTGAATATGAAAGAAAATTTAATTTACGAAAAAAAAGCCAAAACCCTCACACTTAAATACAGTACTGTATGTAATGGACGTAAAAACACACTGTTATGTAGCATCCCATTGTCTAAGAGGGAGCTACCCATGATGCTTTTGGTGAGCCTTTGACACTCATTCATCACAGAGTTCTAACACGCGTAAAGGACAGGGTACTCTTTAACCTCTGACTTGTCTGTGCTGACAGTTTTGAAAGTGTGATTTCTTTAAATATTCCTTTAAATTCAACTGTTTGATCAGGAGTTAATTACCAAGGAGGTTTTGTTTTTGCCGGCGTTTTTTCTGTTTGTCTGTGTTCAAGATAAGTCAAAAACTTATGGACAGATTTTGATGAAATTTTCAGGATATGTTGGAAATGTGAACAGGAAGAACTGATTTTAGTTTGGGGGTGATTGGGGTGGTGGTTGGGGAGGGGGAGTGGTCTACCTTGGCGGAGTTCTGCGCTCTCAGAGTGCTTTTCTAGTTTCCAATTGTGTTGATAGAATAGACCTTGTTGTTTCCTGAGCATACTCAGTTAACCCCCCACTGTCTGTGGAATGATGGGTAAAACACAGAGCAGTGAGTGAAGTAACTCAGACAGACTCTAGTGAAGGTTTGGACATGATCAGCGATTTTATGGGACCAGTGGAACCATGGTTAAATGCTGTGTCTGCTGACCTTACTGTGACTTTTTCCTAGCCCTGATACAGTAGAGGAGGTTCTGAACCTAAAATAACCAGACCTCAGACCCATCATCACCACCTAAATGACAAATGTTATAATCAGTTTCATGTTGTGAAGGTTTAGGTGGTGGTTTATTATAGATCTGTTCTGTTCTACAGGTGGAAGGACATGTTTGTCACATGGTACTGGTCCACTCGACCACCTGGATCAGTGGAACTGGACTCTACATCTCATTGTATTTCCACTGAAGGGACAATATCCCTGAGCATTACTATTTATGATCATGTAATTAACACTATTGTTAGGTTAAACTGTGGAAATGAAACTGAAAACACAAATGATTATCTATTTTGTGATATAAAATATAATA